>CAEFZX010013754.1:0-38159 GCA_903066825.1 Alfaro cultratus | reverse complement strand
TGGCACGATAAAAGGCAACCAGCAGGCTGTCACCCCCTCGAAACCATGGAATGCTCCCGAGCCGATGAAGGGAAAGGAGATAGGGAAGCTCTACCCGCTGTACCTCCACACTAAGAAAATAGCGCGGTGCAGCCCCTATTGGAAAACACCGCTAAAACCTACAAGGAAACACCTGCTCAAAAAAAACGTTTTCCTAATGCACATTAAAATCAAATCCATGGGGAAAAAAAGCATCCCGCTCCAACATCACAAACAATACACTGCTCATTATCAAAACCACCTGCATATCCCCCAAGAGCGTCACAGGTTTCCCCGTCACCAATTAAACGGATGGAAAACCAGCGTCCCAGAGCCAAACAATAACAAGCTAGAATTCCAATACGAAACAAGCGCTCAAACAACATAATATAAGCAAAGCTGAAAAAAGTCAAACCTACCGGGCCAAACACCAAACATAACTCGTGGAACCGTTTGAACGAGCCCCAATTGTTTTGACTAGCTCAAGGTCATAACAAAACGGGGGACCATGGAGTGGTTAAAGTGCATAATAATGGATTATGGATGTCAGTATTAGTGGTGTAATGCAAATGCTTGGATGTGTGGTATGAGTGCATGTGGAAGTGTTGAAGTGCCAAAACAAAGAAACTCAAAAGGAGGGGAGCTGAGGCCTGGCATCAGAGCACCACAAGCGTCAAGAGCAGAGTGGACACCGAAGACGACCACCCCCACCAGGTGGAAACAGCCAGGTTTAAATGCTCTGTGAGCCAAATCAACAACACCTGTAAAGGGGAGGCGCACAAAGACAAACAACAAGACACCTGCAACCCAACCCTTAAGGCCCAGGGCCGTAACAGGCTTATTCAAAGAGAAGCATTCTTGCAGTTATTAAATTTTTGAAGGAAACAGGATTATTTATAAGAATTTAGATTAAAGGGAGATACTCTGGTCCACACTCCAGCATAGTAGATGGCGATAATACATCTTAACGTTAGATGTCACCCGCCAGTAAAATCAGAAGAAGAAGAAGCATTCTTGCAGCACTAAAGGTCTTTCCTTCATGCTTGACAATGGTCATTTGGTCTCTTTGCGTCAAGGCCGCTGAAACTCTCAGTCTTGGTCCCATGTAATTAAAGTCACAGTAGAGTTTAGCAAACCTGACATGTTTAGGTTTCTGATAGTTGGACAGAATAGGCTTTTTATGGCATCACAGTGGTTGGAGTGTAGACAGCATCTCATGTTTGTTGTGGAGACTTAGTGACACCCATCAGTGATCTTTGGAAATACCCTGTGGAAATCTGAGAAGTTGCAGTTTGTGTACTATTGTATTTATACCTTGAATTAGAAAAAAATTAGATCCTTTGCATTTATTTTAGAGTCTGTTAGGAGTGCTCATGGATACAAACCCCCAAAATGAGTTTCCAGACACCAGTGTGCCTGTTTCCACAAAGTTGGAAGCATGGAATTATCCAAAAGCTCTTGGTTTGTTGAAGTTGGAGCCAAGATCATAACCCCTCTGCACCAAACTTCCCACTTGACATGAGGTAGAAAAGCAATTGCTTTTTCTTCTGACAACTGCCAACCCAGACCTGCGCATTGACTGGCTAGACTGAAAGGAATGAATCCAGACTCAGGTCCAACAGTGATGTGCTGTATCCAACATTTTGCTTTGCCTTTAGTGACATATGACTTGGGTGCAGCTTCTTGGTCATTGAAAACCAATCCATACTCAAGCTACTGACTACCCACCACTGTCCACTATACACATCAGCGTCTGCTGACGCTGCTGTGTGATTTTGCATGGCCTAGCATTTTGTGGCCGAGTTGCTTTCAACCTAATCACTTCCACTTTGTTATAAGACCACTAACAGCCAAAAGCGGAGTATTTAATAGCAAGGAAATTTCCAAGTGGGACTTTTTGCAAAGTCAGCATGGCATCACGCTGGAATTCAGTGAGCTCCTGAGATCAACAAATGTCCGCAGAAGCAGTCTGCATGCCTCGGTTCAGAATTTTTAAATATGTAAATATGTGCATTGACTGGATCACCTGAATTCCATAACTTGGATGGATGAGTGTATGATGAGAATATTTACACCCTTTGCTCCCTGTTAGGTGTTGGACCTGTTTAGATTTAAAAGGGCCATCTGGTTGAGCAAACTGTGTAACAAAAACAGATACTCATCAGGGTTTAAGCTAACATGCATTATGAGCTGTAATGCCTCGCTGCCGAGCACCTGCATCTAAAATCCACTCAAAGCTAAGCAGCTAAACCTCATGTGGTCAGCGTGATTACACTAATGCGATTATCCCTTGCTTTTCTATCCTGCCTGGATTAGAATATTGGACAGTTTAGGGGAGAGAAGTATATTTTGGGACCTGAGTGATTCAAGAGATTAGCGCTTCTGTCTCGCTAGAATTTGGTCCGCACACAGAGTGTGACATGCATGATTGCAGAAAGTGTGCCTTTAAAAAAAAAAAAAAAGCATACAAAGTCATGACATCGTCTGGGCTTTTTCACATTTTTTAAAAGGCACAGTAATCTTATGTCCACGATGTCAGAAGTTTAGTGTATGTAAACTTCTGACTTTGAAGAACGTAACAAATACATCAAATAGAAATAATTATGCTAATCCTAATTGACTTAAATTAGGGAAACCTTATTTTGAATTAATGTCACACAGTGAGTAAAAATGGATGTCTTTCAAATAGTTTATATAAACATTTGGTTTGAACTGCATGTGAAGTGTATATCCTGCAGTTTTTATTATCAGCAGGTTTCCTTTTTTCAGATGCATGGAGGCAAACAGACTGAAGTGCCCTCCGCTTACCCAACTGCTTCCTGCTTTCTGCACCTGGTGCTCGGCAGCGAGCTGCACTCCAATCTCATCGCCGTTGCCTCGAACCAGTTGGGCACAAACCTGCTGATTGTCGACTCGGGACGCGTTTAAAGGGAGGTGACAGTGCACTGAATTCTAGGTATCACAAAAGAGCGATGGGGTAATACCTATATTCCAAGCCCAGCGGGCCGAGCCACAGCACTTACCATTTAATAGGGAACAGCATGCGGAGAGCACTGGGCTTATTCATCCTCCAGCAGCTTTCAGACAAACACACGGTACTCTGCTGGGAGCGCGAGCAACCCAGTCAGCTGTGAGGCTGGCCTGGCCACGGACACAACACCACCACCGGGTTACTTTGGCTGGAGGCGCACTCCTGTGCTCTATCGTGTGTTTAGTCATGTGTGCTACATGCATCTACACTTGACACCTGAGACCGACTTATGTTTGCTTCACCATGGCCCAGTGGTTACATTTCCAAGTACAAACTGCTGCTGGCCTGCCTCCTGTTAAGGTTATGCACACCAAGTTAAGCTGTTTACATGGTTTTCTAACTGCCGACCTCGTGTCTGCATGAATAAACTCACTGAGAAATATTCTCTACTCTTTTTTTTTTTCTCCTGGTCCAAAACAAACCTGCAATCCAGCAATATGAATTTCACATGACGGCTGGATGGAAACACAAACAGTGGCAGGGAAGCATATTGGAATATTTCGTTTTCCAACCAGCCGATCACTGATCAGACTTGAGGGAAAAAACGGATGCGTCTACTTTGAAAATGTACATTTAATTATTCAATGCAAGTAAACTTCAGAGTTATGGTGCATTCACACCGAATGCGTTACGCGCATCAAAAACGCATCTGATGCTTCAAGTTTGAAGTGTGCATTTTGAGCGTCAGGCACTTCTGGTTTACAATCAAGGTCTATGTGGAGCGTTGGGTGCTCAAAACGCTCTAAATGGTTCAAGTCATGCCGTGCTAATAATGGGCCCTCGATGTGCCTCCACATGCGCCTAATGCTTAAAACGCGTTTGGTGTGAACGCACCATTACTTATCTGTGGCGCGAAATTTCTGTTCCTCCTATGTTGTCACGGTAGCAGCTTTGTCAAGATAGTGACTCTTCAGACATTTGACCTTTATTGACTTTACACCTTAGACCACATGGAAAAACCTCTGTGTAAGTAGTAATGTAATAATGAAGACTAATTAGCATCAGGGTCCAATTTGTGTCACCGTGCAGCTTCTCTGCTAATGGTAATAAAATTCTCATTTCGTTCTAAGATGAGGGGTTATTTTGTTAAAAAGCCATTTGAAAATCAAAACAGTGCGGACACATCCTTAACGTCTTCGTTCTGCTGTCATTGCCTGATTGCTCTATCCTCCCATCTGTCCGCTGCTCTCTTGTCAAACATCACCTTATCTGAGACCGAGCTGTGCAGAGGAGAACAGTATCGCCTACGACACATGAGATATATAAAGTAAAATCAGCTTGTCACATTTTTCTCCTCTGCCTCAGACAGTAGATTTGCTATCATAAGGATTTGTCTTCGTATCTAAGGGAGATATGAGTCTTGTCAGGGGCCCTGAAAGGTTACAGCACACTATTATCACATCAGTGATATGACAGAGAAATCTAATTTCCCAGTCAAATTGATTTCATCTAACAAAAAAAGGTGCGTGTGTATTACACTACATGTTGGCAGAGCAGTTTATCATCCCTTCTTTTCTGTCATTTATCTTTTAACTCTTTATTTCGCCACACTCATGCGGCGTATGAATGTTTTTCGCTTATGTCTGAGCTCAAAGTTGTTATGTTGAGGCAGTTCTTTCTCCCCTAGGCCCGTTCCCGCATCTTCTGAGGCTATTAGCATGGATAAAGAACCCGGAAAAAATCCTGCAGCACCATGACTTATGAGACATAATTCTCCACTTATGCACTGACAAGACATCCCAGACACACAAAGCACATCTTTTTTTTTTTCTTTTTACAACGCATGTAATCTAAAAGGATAAAGAAAGTGGGACTGGATATTCGAAAAGGCTTTTATCCACACTTCTGTTTTCCCTCCACAGACCGCAGCATCCAGATCTTTGATATTAGTAGAAATGGATTACCTTTTTATCAGATTAAGTGCAGGTCCCACTAAGTTCCACCTTCTTCGTGATATGAGGCTTTAACGCTGTAAATCATACCAGACAGAAGGGTTTAACAAAGTTTATTTTATGAATTTCCGACCATCTCCGACCATTTGGTAAACGCAAAGATTAGATTGAATCTGTTACTCGGCTTTCACCTTCTGTTGCACCTAAAAACCTCGAGTTGCTTTAATGGATGCTGTTGTGTCCTACAAAAAAAAAGAAGATACAATATCATAAAAAGCAGTTCACTCCAGCTTCATAAACTGAGGCTGAAATTTCATTTTGACAGCTCTCTACCTCAGAGGATTTGACAGGTTCTTGGATCTTAAAAGTCCTGATGCTGTCTGTTGTCATGTCCCTCATTCTCTTACACATCACCGCTAAATTCTCCCTGAGCTGACAAAGAACAGGGCTGAAAAGAGATAAAGTCATAGAGAGAGAGAGAGAAAGAAAGGGAGATGCAGTGCTTGGTAAACTCAAAAACTGGAAATGTGAATGTAGGAGATCTTATTCATAAAGATTCATTCTTCAGTATCACTCTATTGTATTCAAGTGGGACTCTGCTTTTTCTGTATAACAGAGGAACATCCTGTATGAGAGGAACTGGCTGACATACAAAGGAGGGTTTGCTCCCATTAGAAAGCCACAAAACATCTCAGCCACAGTCACATCATTGTGTTGGTTTACAACAGCAAGGATTAATACGAATGCTGGTTTTGAAACAGAATTCAAGCTGTTGATGTCTCCTGGTAAAGATGACTGAGCAGAACAGTAGAGTGTAGTGTGTATGGAGTGTGTTTGTGAAGTTACACAGTCAAAACATAAACGGCAATAAATCGGGTTATTTAGCCTGTCATAAGAGAAAAGTAATGGGATTTTTCAGCCATTTCCACCAGGTTATTTGTCCATTTATAAATGTCACAGTTTCAAACTAAATACTTGTTTAATTAGTTTACTAAATAGTTACAATCTTAATATTTAACTCCAAGCTAAATATTTAAATGACAAAGTAAATACTTTATTTGAAGATAAACATTTAGCTTCTAAACTACAAATGTAGCTCTAATCTAAATATTTGGCTGGAAGCTAAATACTTAGCTTGTACGAGAAATCACTTGACAGAAGTAGACAATAAAAATCAGTTTTTTGAACCTCTATATAAACACAAAAACATATTTTGTGAACTAAATATTTAGCTTACTAACTAAATATTCAGTTTGGATCTACTTAGTTTGTAAACTACATAATTAGCTTGGTTGCTAACTAAATATTTAGCCTAAGTCTAAAAATTTAGCTAGCTAGCTAAATATTCAGCCTAAGTTTAAATATCTAGCTTGCTAACTAAATATTCAGTTTGGAGCTACTTACGGTAGTTTGTTTACTACATAATTAGCTTGGTTGCTAACTATAAGTCAGCCTCTGACTAAATATTTTGTCTGAAGCTTTTCAATTTGTGAACTTAATATTTAGCTTGCTAATTACATAATGAAAGTATGACTTTGTTCTTTTATGACAGGCTAAATCATCCAGATTATTGCTGTTCCTTCTTTTGACTGTGTAACTTTGCTAACGGCTCCCCATAGATGTACTTAGGGATGAAGGAAAACCTTTAGGAGATCAACTTTCATCTATAACAGAAATAGATAAAAAAATTTCAGTTATATTTACATTATATGTGTACATGTCAAATTACATCTCTACTTATACAGCCCCCCCAGTAAATCATCTTAACCTTTTTGTCTTTCTTCCTGACTCAGGTTGTTTGATAAAGTCCAATTGTTCTAGGGCAAAAGCTGTCGCACATTTGTTGTAGAGCAAATGACGTTGAGAATTAAACATGTTCACATGTGACAAAAAGACTTTAAAACTCACTTTCTGCATCCAACAGTCAACAACATCGGTCTGTCAGTCATGCAAAAAGCAAGCAATAATTTTCAACATTTTGCTTCGACGTTATTGTGTTAACTTGAAAATTTGACAACTTGCTAATGTGAACCACAATTCATCTGCTAAGGAATATTCTTTCAGCAAGCTGTCGTGTGAAATGTGTAAAAAAAATAATAATTATAATAATAAAAAGGAAGCAAAGCTGTCAGGCAGCTGCTGCCCACTCCACTCATTACTAAACAAGACTTTTAGATGGTGTGAAGCAAACATCAAGACTATTTTAACTGCTAATCATCAAGACTTCAGACCTGTGGTAACACATTTTATTGTGTTGAGAGAGGAAAACAACAGGCTTCAATTTAATTTAGAGTTATTCTTGCATAAATGTAGGGATGGATGAATAAATGATGGAAAGCAAAACAGGTAGGAATAAACAAAACACTACACTTCTTAGCAGGGAAAAAAACAGGAAACAACTCACTAACATGCAAATGGAGAAAGGAAAAAAAAACAAAACACATGCTGTGGCAAAACCTCATTCCAGTCTTACTCAACACTGCATATATTTCCTCCGACACATCTCGGTGATATTAAAGCAGTCGTCGTAACGCTGTTGAACTATTCGCAGGCCAGTCGTTTCGTTCGGATAACTCGTCCTGAGCGGCAATAGTTTTTACAGCGTCTGAGCAGAGCTGCACACATACAAGCAAACACAGCCTTGCCCTCAGAAGCTGATTAATAAGAGTGCAGCCCGAGGCGTTTACCACCACTCCATTATTCAGTTTGATTATCTGAAGGAAATGATAGAATATTAGCACTTTTAATGACTTTGGCATTCCCACGTGCATTTCAGGAATGGCGGGGACGATTTTAATCATCGCGCTGTGTTGTTAGCTCGGCCCACAATCCTAGCAGCATATTAATGCGGTGCGTTGCAAACTGTACACAAACAAAGGTTAATGGGCCTCATAAGCAGGGAAAGAGCAACATGGGGACACGGGCAAATTAAAATACTTGATTAATATACTGACACTTCAGAGGAGCTGGGAATGTCCTAATGGACTTCTGACATATTTAGATGGGAAAATTATTCAGCCCACGCAGGGAAATAAGCTAACACATGCTGATACGCAGATTCTTTGTGATTCTTGTCGTTTCTGTCTTCTAAAGACAGTAGATTGATGATTTTTTCTCTCTCTCTCTCTCTAGTTTTACCTCGTGTCTTTCTCACAGTGGTTATTTTGTAAGTGAGGCTTGTAAATTCAATATCTTCCAGCAGAGACAGAGTGGATCGATTTTACAGCTGTTGATATACTGTATAATATTCCCACTGTCTGCAGGATTCAGAGCTTTGTACAAACTGCAGAATCATCAAATTTGGTTGATGCGTTTATTTCAAAGAGAGACTGCCTCCGCATTGTGTCGCCGTTGGGTCAGGTCCTGCGTGTACAATCGGAAAGCAACGGCCGGTAACCTGATGAGTCGTACTCTGTGGTAGGAGAAGGAGCCTTCCTGTCCTTGTGAAAACCTGGAGTTTTTGGCCCAACCATTAGCTGGGAGTCAGACTGCCAGGAGAAGACACTGGGGCAGAACCACTGGGGTTGGCAGTGAACAGCTCCATCAGACAGGGTTTTATGTCTTCCTGTGTACTAAGAGTGGGAAATCCTCGTGCAAGTTTAGCAATCTTTTTGCATCCCACATAAATAAAAACAATAATTCCCACCTCACTTGGATTCACGTTGGTTTATAACCGGACTCTGGACTCCAGCAGGACCTCAATTGCTTTCTACATGTTGCGGAATCATGGGATTTTTATTGTATTTATTTATTTTGGAAAAACCTCCTTTTAGGCCGAAGGCAATCATGACACCTCTGTGCTCTTGGTAATCATATAAAAAAAAAAGGATGTAGTTTTTACAGCTATTTTAAAACGATGCTCTATGACGTTACATGGCAATCTATTCTTTTATTCTCTATATGCTGTGTGTTTACATGGGATATTCCTGCACCATCAGTGTCAGGATCTGTGTTTTTCTGTGTTTATTTTCGAGTTTTCTGTGTCTGTGCTCTCCGTGTTGTCCTGTCTCCCCTTGATTACTCCCAGGTGTGTCCTGTTCCTTGATTGCCCTCAGTGTATTTAATCCCACCTGTGTCCTTTGTTCTTCGTCGGGTCCTCGTCTAATGTCGTATGTCAGATGTTCAGTCCATTCGTCTGCCTTGTTGCTACCTGTGTCGAGCCCTGGGTTCTGCTCAGCAGTGCTGCCTTGGTTTTGGACTGTTTCTCTGTTTAATTCTTCATTAAAACCATCATCATTCACCTATAACCTGGGTCTCCTTGGTCCTACCTCACCTCACCACACCACTTCATGACAATCAGTTTCAGTCTTCTTCGTGGTTTTCGCCAGTAAGTAACATCCGGCTGTTGATCGCATGACTCCTGGGATGCAAAAAAAAGAAATAAATTGCTTCCTTCGCAGTTTTGCAAAATATGCCTATGTCAATACCAATAAAAAAACACCTCATTCAAGCAGGAAAACTTTTTATTGAAAAACTTGAGTTTATTAAAAATTACTGTACTTCCATTAAGCAACGTTTTTATTTATTTTTTTGTTTTTTTTATTTATTTCGATTCGCGTAATTCCACGGTTAATTGAAAGGTAGCTCGTTTCGAATATCTCTGCCTCATCAGTCAGATTCTAAATAGACTTTCGTAATCAAACCTTCCGAGTCGTGTCATCTGCATACTGCTAATACCTACACACATAAATCGAGGGCTTCCACCTTATTCACCCAGCGTATGATTCTCCTTTGCCGTTGTCACACATAAAACACGCAGCGCAGTGCTGGCGTTCCCTCTGGCGTGTCAGCCATCATCATAAATATACTTGAGTTGCAGCAGAGCAATAACAGCGCTTCACAGTGTGACAGAGTAATGCCTATACCTCACTCTGCCTCCGGCTGCAGGGAGTGACTGGTGTGATCTCGGACTGTAACACTGATGGAAACCTTGTATAATCGACCGACGGACTATTTGATTGCCTGAATATGACATTCATTTGCACAACCAAAGCCATACAGAAGGTCATTTTAACAGTTCAGTCAGGTAGGTATGTTAACGCGCCGAGATCGGAGCCAGGAGAGGTTAATCTCCAGCATCGCAGCACAGCGGGATAGGAATTAATATGGCACATAAATGACAGTAGCTTCTCTTTAAAAAAAAATAAAATGGAGGCGAATCAATTTTCAACCTGCAGCAGTCGAGTCTGACCCACACTGTCAGGCAATATCCCTCCCCGTTCCCAGCAGAGGACGTTAAATCCAGTCCAAGCGCGGGGCTTGAATAAATCTGCATTCAATTAACGGATTAGCCACTGTTTAAACATGGCTTCCTCTTTTTGCTGCTAATCCGCAGTGTCTGTAAAACGCAGCGTTTCAATAAGTTCAAATCGGAAATGGTTTAAACAGTGTTTTAGGGGAAGTGTTCAGCCTGTGTGTGTTGGCGTGTGTGTGTGTGTGTGTGTGTGTGTGTGTGTGTGGCGGGAAGAATGAAGATCTCGACTGAGAACGGAATCAGAAAATGAAATAACCTTTTTGGATATTGTTGGCAGGTAAAGAACAAAGCCAGGCCGAGGAGGGAGCACTAAATCATTTTTGACAGCATGGATGGTGTAATGTAGGAGGGGGAAAAGAAACGGCAGAGGAGATTCAACTGCTTTTAGTTTGAATGTCAGAGTACATTCAGGCTTTAAACAGAGATGTCTGGATATGATTGAATTACTTCGTTTCTTTCCTTACTAGTTTCTTGCGCTGGCCTTTTCCCGGCACATCTCCTTCTATCTCCATCCTTCTCTATAAACACGGGAACAATTTTCCACTGTTCTCACACACACAAAATAAAACAATGTGAAAAAGTCTTCTCTAGAAGTTGTCAGTGTCTTTAGCCACGTCTCCATTGAACATAATTGCACAAATCCGAAATATAAAATCAAATTTGCTTAATGGAAACGCTAAATTTGAAAAAAACTCAAGTTTTTTGATAAAAAGGTTTTTTAGTCGCGTGATCAACAGCCAGGTGTTTCTACTGGCAGAAAAGACAGAGCAAAGTGGTAGGAGGAAGATGGAGCAACATGTTGCTTAATGTGAACAAATGTATTCATATGTGATCTCAATTGTTTCCTCTTTAATAGAAACACCATTATTGTGAAATTGGGTTTTATCGACAGCAGAGGAATATCAACAAAGGTTTGCGCACATTTGAAATGAAGACACAGTTGCTGTGATCTTTCTGGGGCTTGCAAAGTTTTCCTTCCCCAACGAACCTTTTCACATTTTGTTAAATCGCAGCCACCAATTTGCTGGATTTCACAGAGTTCATGTGACCGTTAAAAGAGCTCAATGAAAAAAAATAATGCACAATTGTTTATATACATGTGTATATACATATATATGTATATATATATACATTTATACAAATAAGCATCTGAAAAGGGAGGCCAGGTCTTCACAGTGAGATTCTACAGAGCTACTTTTGTTGCAAATAAAACTTTAAGTCTTTTGGGGAATACTTTTGGAAAGTGAAGCTCTGCCCCAGTTTCAAGATTTTTTTTTTACGAGATGTTTGTTTTAATCTGGTGTCCTTTTCCTTTATTTTTCTTTCTTTTTCCCTTTTATGTGTTTTATTTGCAAGTTAGTAAAAAAAAACAAACCAAAAAAAAACACTCCTGGTAGATTGAGGACCATAATGTATTGTTTTTAAGGCTGGAATATGTGGACATGGAGTTTATCACCAAAATTAAATTGTCAAAAAATTGTATTAAGAACTACAGAAGAAAACCACATCAAAAACCTCAGAAGACATGAGTGAGAACTTTCTTCTTCACAAACTGTAAATGGAATGACGTCAGATTTGAGCTGTTGTAGGATTTCTCTTGTCTTGACCAAAAGAGTATTTTTCCCTGCTAGTGCCAGACACCCGTGTTTGTTTTGGTTGTATTTACCCAGAATGCCCCGGGTTATTTTCCGCTCCCTGCTTTTGGAGCCATCTCTGGTCCACTTGGTAATCACGTCTGGATTCGAACTGCACCAGAGCTCACTTCAACCGAAACAGGACCTGGGTGTTTAGGTGGACCGGAGTTAGCTTGCTTTGGTCTGCATCAGACTTCAATTGCACATTCACACCTCCCTAATTGAACCAGACTTTCAAGGCAAACGAGCTACAGCTTGATTAATTAAATCAAGGCTTGTGTGAATGCAGCCTAACTTTAAGTCTGAATCAGCTAAGAGTATGGAGAACTTGGGATGTAACTTTGGTTCCATCCATCTGACTGGCTTCCATGTCTCTGCTAAAGAAAGTCTTTCTCCTTGCCACTCTTACAGAGGGCAGAAATGTAGGACGCATGTCAATAGTTGTTCTGTCAGCAGGTTTTTCCAACTAAGTTGCCTCTCTGTTTCATGCTGTCTCTGCCCGTTGATCCTTTTTCTAACTTAGCCTTGTGTGTGTTTAGTTTGCCTAAACTTGTGGTTTTAGTTATGCACACAGTGCGCATTGATCTGAACATTATCCTCTTAGCCAGCAGATTTTCTGTTCAGATTTGGAACTGTGCAATTAAAATGTTGCCACAAAACACACACTAGACTTGTGCTTATTGGGGAGTGGCAACCAAATGTAGATAATTACAAGTTTTTGCAATTCCCTGCCAATATCTCGGAAATTAATAGCTGAAGAAACTAAGAGTCTCTTCCCCGCAGTGCGCTTGTAGAAGCCGTTTCTGGCAGAGCGGCAGATTTTCATGCTCTGATAAGAATCTCTTGTTAATTAGCGCAAATGATTCTGCTCATTAATTCAAAGCAACCTACTTACAATCACATTTGCATCTCGTAATTCTAACAAGTTCCACAAACCCATGCCAAGCCCTCAACCAAACGTTTGCTCGGTATACCTGTCGCGCACAAATAACTGTTCTTCTGTATTAATCGGAGAATATTGTTGGCATGTGAGGCATGAAAAAAATAAAACAAGAAACATTTAACTTGCAAAATTTATGTGCATATTATAAGATGCGCTGATGTGTTGTGTACGTTCTAAAGACAGGCAGCAGCACCGCTACATAAAGTGCATGGCAGGAATCCAGGTGGCAGGTAATAAAAGGCATGAATTACATGAGTTATGAATTATTAGTTTCATAGTGCTTCTGATGATGAGTGCTTCAAAGTGCTCCACTTTGTCAAATACAGTCATATCCTTAAGAAAGATATTTGCCAGACTTTGAAACCTGAAACCTCTGCACCAGCTGTCATATGGAGGTGGTAGTGTCACGCTAAGGGTTTCTTTTTCTGTCGGTTGTGTTAGTAGACGGTGGTAAGCGGCATCATGGAGAAGCATTGTTCTGATGCCGTGCTACATGGGCAGTGTTGGACAGGGGAGAAACTTCTTAAAGAGACAGAAGATGTCTCTAAGGAAATGCAGACTTCTGATCAGAAGTGTGCATCATCATTTTTGTTTAAATAACTCACATTCATTTTTAACTCATTTGCAATATGCCAGGAGTATTTGACCTTAACTTTCACTGAATGCTAACTATTCTACTGCAGGCATTTGAGGTCGAGTTTCTGATTATCTCCATTTTGATCTAAAATCCCTTGATAAGATTTTTGATGGACAGTATTCATGAGTTCAGTTTGAGCTGCTTTAGCCTTTCTGTAAAAATCACATTATATTCTCCAAATGGCCAATACGTCTCATCTGAGAGATCTAATTCTCACCACCATCTCACAGAGTGCTGGCCTTTTTCCGCTGACCAGACTAGATTTGACATTTGCTGCTGACATTTTAATTTTAACATTTTTGTTTCCTCAAAGGCTTCTACTGTGTAGCTATTTGGCATTGCTCTTGTGTCTGAAATGAAGAATGAGCAACACTCTGTGTTTTAAATTACAGCAGCTGATCATTTTTGCCGGTAGCGTCAGCTTACATTGTTAGCATCGGCTTCTGACAGAAACAAACATGGACCAACATTCCACAGGCCACAATTGACAATCTGATAAACTCTATGCAAAGATGTGTTGCACTGCATGAGGCAAATGGTGGTCACACCAGCTACTGACTGGTTCTGAGTCCCCANATGATGTCAGATCAGCATCTTGATGTGGCACACTTGTGAGGTGGGATGGATTATCTCAGCAAAGCAGAAGTGCTCACTATCAAACATTTAGACAAATTTGTGGACAACATTTGAAAGAAATGGTAATATTGTTTATCGGGAATGAATTTTAGATCTTTGAGTCCATCTCATGGAAAAATGGGAGCAAAAACAAAAGTGTTGCGTTTATATTTTTGTTGAGTGTATACACTATATATATATATATATATATATATATATTTAAAAATGGGTTTTTTTAAAATATAATCATTCTCTCCAGTTTTCTGAGGCCACCACAGAGTCCTCTGGTGGCCCCCACTTTGAAAAACACTGAAGTAGACTACAGAGTCACAATCCCTTTAATTACAAAGCCAATATTAATGGAGGTCAGCGCTCCAGCCTTCTCACGCCAACAGCACTCCAACTTTTCAATACCAGCTAATTAGCAGCGCCCCAATCTGCATCCCAGGATGGAGGAAAGTGTGCCAGGCTTAATTTATTGCCTCCGTATAAGATCCCACAGGGACAACAGGGGTGGGGTGTGCTGAAAGCATATCTATTTTCAGGGTGAAATGTTAAAAAGATTGTACTTTGACAGCCCGCTTCCAACAGCATGGCAACAGGAGTACGTGCGTGACGCGCACACGTAGCCCACGTCTCTGTCCGTCCCCACCGGGAAGACGGATCGTCTGAGCCGTGGCTGACATCACGTATTTAACGTGTCATACAGATGTCATGGTGATGCAGCTTAAGCTGCCAGGGAGAGCAGTGGAGTATGAATGGCAGAGCCTGCCACGAATTCCTCCATCTGCCACCGTCCGCACAATCTCCCAACCCGCGCCCCCCTCCCAGTCAATTACAGAGATAAGTGGCTTTGAAGGGGATTGAATGTCTCTTTGTTGTGCCTGGGTGTGCGTGTGCGTGTGTGTGTGTGTGTGTGTGTGTGTGTGTGTAGTGGGAGGGTGTGATAATAGTCACTCTCTCACTTGCAAAAGTATTCATGACCCTTGAATGTTTTCACATTTCGATCTGATTTGTTTGTGAAAGTCTTTGGACCAATCTGCTGAAACTCTGAGTTCCTTTGCATCAAGGCTGAAAACCCACCTGGTTAGATTTGTCTGTGGACCATAATAAATGTTAGATTGACCAACATATTTGATGTGTTTTGATGATTTCAATGATAGCACTTAGCTAAATGTAATGTTTGTTACTGGTTTAACAATTGGTGACAAATAAATAGAGTTATTTTATTTAATAATTGAGTTCTATTATGTTTTTCTGATGTTTTTATGATGTAAAGCCCTTTGAATTGCCTCGTTGCTGAAATGAGCTTTACAAATTAACTGATTTAATTTGAATGTTTTGGGTTATTTCTTTTAGGGATTTTATGTGGTAGTTCAGCACAAATCAGCATGTAATTCTGAAGTGAAAAAAGTAGATATGTTTTGTTTTTTTTAAATCTTGAAAGTGGATCATGCATTTGTATATAAAGATACAAACCATATAAAGGAGGCCTAGACTCTACCACACTGGGATGACACTGGCGTAAAATTTAATTTATATATTTGTTAGTATGTGATTCTGTTGACTGGGTTATCATTTTTGAATCAATTTGTACTACTCGTGTTTTGAAATTGCCCCTAGGGGACAAATAAATTTATTTGAATTTCAATTTCAATGACTGCCAGACTGATTCATACATCCAGCCAGCCCAATGTGCTCAGTGTAGTTCGAGAACACCTGGTGCTACTTGTTCGGCTACGCTGTAGGGAAAAAAGAAAAAAGAAAACGCCACAAACACTCTAAAACCCCAGAAGCATGACATTTAGTTCATCAATCTTCTCCATTTCTGGTTTGCTCACAATTAACCTGAAGTTGTGTGTAGAATCCGAATGAGGTTCACTGAAGCTGAATGAGCAAAACATGGGAAAAGATTTAAGAGGTATGCATACTTTTGCAATGCAGTGATATTACTTTCTATGTTTCAAAGGCGGATTTACTCCATGGAAGAAAAACCAAAAAGAAAAGAAGGGCACCATAGAAAATGTTGGTTTTTCGTTAATTAATATGTGTCAGAACAACTGAGTCTAGAATGAATGGAGCCAAGAATCTTTATTCGCTTCCCCCAAGTGACAAAATGTCCATGATGACTTTCTCACACTGTACAGCTGCCATCAGGTTTCTCTTTGTTGTCTTGGCATTCCCAATAACTCTTCTACAAAAACAAGATTTTCACCTTCTGGCAAATGATTTCGCTAAAACGGATCAAGACAAATTACTCTGTGACTCAGTCCAAAAACAAAGTAGTTAACACGAAATATTAGAAGTCAATGAACAAGTGGAAAAAATTAAATCCTGAGTAAGTGATTGCTGGAAGCAGGAAACCCACTTCCTCCCCTGACCACCACTCCTGGCATGCGGACGAGCGAGGCGCAATGGCGGTGTAATAGGAGCTGATGAAGCATTCATCAGGGGAGATGATGTGGCGCTAATATTGATGACAGAGGCGAAGGTAGCCACAACAACACATCCGACCAGCCGTCACATCCCTCCTCGCCCCCAGAGGGAGGAAGAGTCCAATTAATTACCGACTGTTGGTTCAATGGCAATTAGAGAGCTGCTAAGCTCATCTCCAGTGTGTGCTTCCGCTTCTCAGCGGCCCACCCGCACCCCGCTATCCAAAACCTCCTACGAGGAAAACGATCCGAGCAGCACTTGAGTGAGAGGAAAAGCAGGAGCGAGAACATAGAATAGGGGAGTGGGAGAATGTCCTGTGGGATGAAAAACGATCCCAAGGGGAAATGAGAGCATGCTGAGGTGGATTTTTAAATCTATATAGAGTCCTTGGCAGAAGAGAACGGAGGAAATAATTCAGTGGAAAGCATGTGAAACAATACTAGATATCAGATGGAGAAATCTGCAGCGTGACATATTTAGGTCTGTAAAGGAGCAGTATCATGTGTTTTCCAGGCAGATAGTCATTTTATAGCACAGCCAAGAAACTATGCTACCTTCTTCTGTTTTAAAAATGTATCAATTATGACTTACAAGAAATTTGGCGCTTTGAAATTAGGCCTCTGTCTCTTTAAGACCGTCTTGCTCTTTCTGAAACTCTGCCTTCAGAAAGTCATCCCAACATTGCTCCACTATTCCCTCTTTGACAATGTTTTTACAAGTGTCTCACTCAGAAGTAGCTCACATAATGAGGTGTTTGCTAATTGCTGCCAGCTAGTCTGAAGGAGCTGAGTGAGGGAGTCTGCTCTGACGAACAAAGTATCTCATCCGGGGAGTTTATCTGAACAGGTGGGCTTTTAGTCTTGATTTAAAGGAACTCAGTTGTTCTGCTGTTTTGCAGTTTTATGGAAGTTTGTTTCAGATTTGAGGTCCATCTTTGCTGAATGTATGCGTTTGTAATTTCCTGTCTTGTAGGATAGCAGCATTTAAAACAACAAGCAAAAAACAGAATTATGTAACTTTTGAACAGGCAATGTAATTATGGGGTTTTAGAATCACAAAATCTACAAAAGGATGTGCATTTTTATACAGTACAATATGAATGATTGAAGGAGAGGCAGTAGCACAAAGCGCTAAAAGCCTTATTGTTCAACTTTCTCTAAGAGCAAGAACAAAGAAACTAAAGTTGAACATTGAAAATTAGATTTTAAAAAACTACATAAATGCATTAGTCACTGCAGTTTCTCTGTTCACCTGGTTCCATTCCGTTTTGGCATTGTAATATTGACTCGAGGCCCGAGGATGGATGATGTCTTTCTATTAGCTATTTTGGCTGTAGCCGCTTTGTGCTGCAGATGCTCTGTAATTGCATCTTCTGTCATCCCCGACAGGACGGCCGCAGAATTAGTTGATGATCCTCTCATGTGGGCAGAGCTTTCACTTTGAGGCTCCTGCAGCTTCGCCACTTATCATGTAGCTGAGTCAGAGCATGAAGGACTTGATGAGTCCTTCACAAGGAGCTCCAGGTGTTGCTTTTTCCACAGGAGGAAGGTGAGACCAGGGCTGCTGTTGCTGCCGCAGAGGCAGGCGATGCCTGAGTTTGTCACAACTTCTCACTAAAACTGACGCTGATAGGATTGAGCTTTGGAAATTAGCAGATGCATTGCTTTCATAATTGCGCGCGACAGGGTCAGTGGAGAGTCTTGCAATCACGAAACGCCAGCATAATTTAAAAAAAAAAATTTTCTGCAGTGCAAGAACCAGAACTGGAGACCGTTGGCTTAATGGATGTTCTGAAAGCGTCGACAGAACAAAGACGGAGGAGAGAATGGAATTTTTATTTATTTTACAAAGGGAACAATGCATGTTAATTAACATGAATACATCACATATTCATGTTAGATTCAGCCAGAGAAATTTTCATCTGAGTCTCCTCGCAGGTTAATGGCAGGCATTAAAAATATTCAACATTAACATGCATAACAACATAAGCGACCCATGATTTATAACAGATTTCATTGTATGGCGAAAAGTAGTGTAATTTACAGCAAACATTTATAACAGAAATAAAAATAAGGAGGGGTGCACCAATTTATTGGCCAACTGATTTATCGGCACCAATTTCCTAAATTTTAAGAGACTGACGATCGGCCGATACTTACATGTGAAGACGATGTAAGTATCGTCTTAATCAATAACTGTCCTCTTCCGCTTCCCCGTGAGAGAGCTTTGACTCACTGACCGGCCCACCGGGTCATGCCTGCACGGTTTGGAGTTAACAATAGTCACCCCACTGTTGCCAACTCAGCGGCTTTCTTCCGCTGAGTTATAATTATCAACATTTCTGACGGAAAATTTGGTATCGGCCAAAATCGGAATTGGTAGGTTTCAAAGATCGGTAAACTGTAATTGGTGCGCTCTTGAAAACAAGTTACATTCGTCGGAAAAAAGCATGTAAAAACCATTAGTTTAATTAAAAGTTATTCAAGACATGAAAACATTTGAAGCCCAAATAAAAAAATGACAACTGACCCAAAGAACTTTTGCGAAATTGGAATTTTACAATCACCCCTTATCATTGCTCTTGTAGTTGTGTTTGATGGAGCCAAATCGTGAAGGATTTTATATAAAAGTATGACATTTGAATAATTGACAAATGGAATAACGTATAGCGGTACATGGCTGTGTGGTAAGCTGAGTGTTTCTTTCTATGGTTCCAGTTGGTAGACGGAGGACGCAAAGAGACGCTGAGCGCTGTTGTTGATGTATCTGGTCCAGCCACCTGTCTGAGCGGCTGACTGGGGCGTTTTCTAATCTGATGGATAATCAGCCCAGCGGACACGCCGACAAATGATTCCCGGTGACCTCCACCTCTATTCCCACCTGCGCCAAGAATCAGTCTGGCTTGTTTCCAAGTCTGGATGCAGCTACGTACTAATCAAACCAACCGGGATGCTAGAGGCGGACTGCACAGCCTCTGTGGACCAGAAGGGTTGGAAATATGATGCTGCATTAAAGTATTCACGGGGTCCTAAGACTTTCTGTTTTTAAGGATGAAAAGTAAGTTAGTGTAAGAAAAATATCTGTATTTCTAGCCTTTATTCTGTACAAGCTGTTGTCTAAAAGATATTGTTCCTTTGTTTGTTTCGTCCTTTGTGTCCTTGTTATGCCCTTACTTTCTATCTTCCTCAATCGTTTCCTTCCTTTCTAGTTTGTCTGGGTTCCATATTTAAATCCCTCTTTAAAAATACATGTAACATAATATTTTAAAATGAAGGTAACAAACAGAAATGTGGAAAGTTGAGCTTGGAAAAGTATGCATTTGGTTTCTCGGTGGACATGATTGGGAACTTTTGCACATTCACACCTCCCTAATTGTTTCTTCACATTACCACTGTAATCAGTGGTGCTTAGAAATATATATTTTTACTACAAATCCAACTACAAGTTTTTTGTTGTTGTTGTTTTGTTAATTTGAGAAAGAAATATCCTCACAGCATGATGCTGCCCCACCGTCTTTCACACTATAAACTGTGTTTTCCAGTTTTTGTCGGGAAAAGACCAATAATAATGAAACCATCATATTTATTACGGTAAACTGTATATAAAAAAACTGCAATGTGACAAAATGTGGAAGCAGCTGAATGGCATCCTTATTAACATCGATCCAATATGTGTGTTTAACATCTTTAGGACGGAGAGAGAGATGATACGTAGAGAGCACATTACCTCCAGGGACATAATATGTCATCTCTAATTGGATATTTCTAAGCTGTACAATAATGATAAGAGAATGAACAGCTCAACGGGAACCAGTTGCACATGAGGATTTATCTCTGTGTTCAATCCATCTTAATGAGGCACCTCAGCTGCAGCTACAAGCCCAACTTCTCATAGTTTATTGGGAAACAATGATCCACCTCAGCAGTGTCAGCGATGACAAGAACCTGGAGAGAGCAAACAGAAACTGAGTGTGAATTGTCTTGGTGGGTGTGTGTGTGCGTGTGTGTTTGTGTGTCTGGGAGGGGGGGCGTTAAAATCTCATGGAACAGATTAAACAGGGGAACGATCATGTCTGAGCTACACCGGTTGTGATGTGGCTCAGTCAAATCAGGGGAAACTGGGAGATCTGCAGGTGAGACCTGTGATTAATGAGAGGTCGCAGAGTGCTCTCCAATATGTGGTGCGTCACGGTGGCGTAAGGAAAATGATGTGTAGGGAGTAGATTTGTTTTTAGGAACAAGGACAAAAAGTATTTCCAATAGAAGTTTATAAAAATATATTACATTCCTTAATCATTCGTCCTTCTTTTTTTTTTACTTTAGATTATCAAATTCTTTTTTTTTAATGTCAGACAAATGTAACCTTTGTTTAAAGAGGCAGTATTTTGCATTTTCCAGGCATATTGTGGCATTTAATTGCACAATAATGTAACTATGTGAGCTTCAGTTGCTATAAAAAAGGCTGAATATATCAAATATGATTAAAATTGCAAAGTCAAATTTCTTTTAACACCTTGAAATTGGGCCAATGTCTCTTTAAGAAATTTGCTCCAGCGCTCAGACTTCAGGAAGTCATCATAACATCGCACCTCTGTTAACCCTTTAACAATGTTTCACCAGCTTTGCACTGAGAAGTAGCTCATACAATGAGCTCAGCAGATGCAGTTTCACAAGGTGTTTGCTAATTGCTGCTGGCTAGTCTGAAGGAGCTGAAGGGGGGGAGGAGTCGCAGGGTGAGGCAGAAGCTTGGAAACTGCAGCTGAAAGGAGGAGGAATGTCCTTAAAGCCATCGCTCGGTCGACTCAGGCGTTTTGCACAGCTGACTGGTTGCCATGGGAGATTAAAGGATTTCTCAAACATGCATGAAAGAATCAAAACCACTCTGCAGGTATGATTTTTATGAGGGAATAACTCTATAGCATGACATAGAGCTCAAAAAAGTCAATTTTATATAATATTGGCTCTTTAAGAAAAATGTGAGGAACTGCATAGAGGCTTTTAATTTCTGAAATGTTGTCTTGGACCACATTTGTATACATTGTGAAAAAAAATTAAATAAATGATTTCATAATACCAACCTTCAATGCCAAAGCCGGGCATATGGAAAAAAAAAAAAAAAAGTCACGTCGTGAATTATTCTATATAAATAAACTCAATTTAGCTTATTGTAGACAGACAAATAGAATATTTTGAAATCAACGTTCTTTGAGGTCTTCTTGGCGTCCCCTGATGATTTGGGAGCCCTTAAGCGCCGACTTAGTTTGCCGTTTTCTCTCCAATTTTTTTGTGTTTTGTAAGAATTCCCCACCCATCAGGAAAAGTAGAAGTTTTCTGCAACATTCTAATAAAAATTATGCATCATATCCAGACAAACACATTACTTATAAAAAACAACAACATTCAGACTTGTTGGCCTTTTGCGGCAGCTTGAGCATTTTATCCCTCGATCATCTCGGCTTTCCTGAATGACAACGCATCGCTCTGTACTTCTCTAACGTAAAGCAACAAAAAGCCTCCGGTGGCCGCCTAATGTCGTGACATGGCTGCTCTGAATTAGCAGACAGAGAGCATTTTCATGTATACAAGTGTGACGACAGGAGGAGCGTCACCCTCGGCGGCACAAGTCTGAAATATTCCTCCCTGCTCTGTTGACTCTGTAAGATTGGTTATTTCCATTTACATATATTGTGAGGATATGCAAGCAAATGAGGTATGCAAATTGGAAGAAAGGAAAAGCCAAAGTGGTTCCAGGTGGTGCTCTGTGATTTTAACAGGAGTGGAATAATTGGATGTATTATAAAGTCATAAAAGATTCATTACAGCAGCTATACAGGAAATGGGATGAGAGTGGGGGGAGGGATGGAGGAAGTGGGGGGAAGGAGGTGGGCTGTTTGTTCTGTGCAGAGGAAACGTATAAAATCGGTGGCATGGATAGGAGGGTGTGGAATTTAAATGGAAGAGCATAAAGTGTTTATGAGATGGTTTATCTTAACTAAAAACATTGTTCATACCCCGGCAATGTTGCTCTTTTTAAGTGCAACCCGTTTTATGAGGTTCAGGCTCAAAACTGGCGAGAGAGAGAGGAAGTCGGAAATAACCCATTGAGGTTTCTTGTTGTGCACATTTTGAGATGAACCGCTTCAGTATTTTGTTGGGGGGTTTTTAAGAACAAAATGACATGCTAAAAACTCAAAAATGACCAAAGAGGTTGTGCCAGCAGGTGTTCAGGGGAGCGGCAGTAGATGGGAGTCAGTTGGATCTCCGATGAACGGACACACCAGGTGTCAGACTCCGTATGTCAGCAAATGAGGATGGAGAAACAGAAGTCATTGACACAGATGTGGTACCGAGTGGAGAGCAGCTGAAGCATAGAAACCTTTGGATATTGTAACAACCAAATGTGTGTGTTTAAATCTAATAACCAACAACACAGTACCTTGATGAAACCAAATAGTAGAGGTGGGCAGATCGGTCCAAAAATATTGATAATATCAATACCAATTGGAATCAGTATCAGATTGACACCCGCATGGAAAGATCAATACTTTAGCTTCAGCTTCCTTCTTGAAATTTTATTTCAGTATTGTAGTTTCTCACATCTACCTCATAAAACATTTTGCTTTGATTTGCTTCATATATTTCTTTAGCACTTTGTTTATTCAGAAAAAACACAAATTTGTTTTGTTTCTCTCTCTGTTTATCATGTTCAAATTTTATTATTTTTATTATTAAGAATTTTGTAGACACCTATAAAGTCTGTAAATTCTATCTTAGATTTTAACAAAATAATAAAAACACCTACTGGTCAGAAGTTTGATGACATATTAAACTAAAATAAAAGGTATTGGTATCGGTATCTGTATCAGTATCGGCGATACCGGCCCTGTGCTTACTTGGTATCAGATTGATACCAAAAGAGACGTTTTATTTGACAGTGTTTAGTTTTCTACTTTACTTCAGTTTGGGACCTACGGATCCGTTCAATAAATTGGAATATTATTGAAATGCCCATTTATTTCAGGAACGTTATCACTTCATGAAACACATTTTATTGATTCATTACACACAAATGGGTGTTTGAAAGCTTTTATTTTTGTTAATTATGATGATTTTCAGATTACAGTTCATAAAAACATAACATTTAAAATTAGTATATAAAAGCCTATTTTTAAAAACAGAAACGTCAAAAAATTATGTTTAATGTTAATGTTAATCTTTAATGTACTTTAAATCAAAAAAATTATTGAACATTGCTGTACTTCTTGAAAATTGCTACATAAATAAACTTTGACTTAACTTGACTCAACTTCCTCTCTCCTAAATGTGACAGTTTCCATTTGCTGTGGTTACAAAGAAAAACAGATTACAGTAATATATAAATACCCAGCATCTGAGAGTGGGGAAGAATTTATGAAAGCTAATTAAGTCTTGTCGGTTTAATAGGCATGGGGTATGTTCATCATTAGTGGACTCATCACATATTAATTATCAACCTAATTGTGTGTCTTCCTTCCAGCCCTTGATCCAAAAACAGCTTTTGCATTGAACATTTGCTCTGCTTTTCTGCGTATAGCTTGTTATGTCTTCAGGCTACGTGTTGAAATGACTGCTTAGTGGTTCGCTCTGACTACAGGCACTGAGCAGCAGGCTCTGGCTCGTTGGCACTGAAGTCTGTTTTCTCTGTTGCTAACTGTACAGAATGTGTCTCTAACAAAACCGTCTGTAAAATAAGTGCTGAAGGCTTTTTTGTATTCCGTTTCTAGCTGAGGTTGGCTTTTTGACGTTCCGTAATAATCTCTCCTCCAATCGATGGGCTTTCTGTCGTCGGGGAGAAACAAAGAGGTGCTTTTAAAATTCATACGGATGCTGCGTTTGAAAAACTAATTGTATTCCCTGTAAGGTCAGCTAAGGCTGTGCTCACATAGTAACATTAATACAAATGGTTCCGCTCACAATATTGTTATCAAGTATGCTTAAAATTGCTACCCAGTAGCTACAAATGTACGGCGTCATTAAGTATTGATAAGCGCAGCAGAATTTCCCTTTTTAAAAAGCCCACACTAGTAAAAAAAAAAAGCTGCAAAAACACAAATTCTTACAAAGCATTTTTCTCTAATTTACAAGTAACTTTCCAGCAAGATATAGGAGCTTATTTTAAGCACCTATATCTCCTATATATTAAGTCAATAGTTATTGACTTAAATATTGACATTGAGACAATAATTCCTTAATGTTGACAAAACAAAAGTACTAGTTCTTCTAGCAGATTATTTCACTTTTAATTTGACGAAAATACTTGGTAGTAGTCTGTGTTTTTCCAGTGTAATAAACACTTCAATGGGTTGGATAAGCAACAGATTTTAAAGCTTTGAACTTATTTTGATTTCAAGAGGTTTAACCTTATATGTTTGAGCCAGAGTGGATGGCAAAGCTGAAAGAAACCCGTATGATGACATTCGTTATCCCCAACCTAAACTGAAATAAAACCGACTAAATTCCTGTTTGAATTGCTGGTTTCTTGTGAAATGTGCAAATGGTTTATTTTTGTTGGGCAACCTTAAATAACCAAGTGATTTCCACTTCCACTGTAACTGTTAGCTGTTTGTGCAAGTTTATTATTTTGAACCGTTAGAGAATATTTTGAACCGTAGCTTTTTAATTATTATTATTACGTCTCTCCTCTGGTGTTGACTGGTGTAGTCTGTACTGCAGACTACACCATGTTCGGCTGCAGTAGAGGGTGATTCAGCAGTTCTGCAGGAAACAACATTGGGACAGCAAAAATCATTGCAGTGAAAAGCATCACCCAGAGCAAACAACTTCACTGGAATTTATCTCTTGTAATATAATCATCTGGTCTTTTACGTCTGGTTGGGTTCTACTCACAAACCATTTCGATGGGTTTTATTAGTGCTGAGTGAATTTCTGATATTCATTCACAAATATGGCTCAGACTTTTTGCTGCAGCTGTGAAGAATGAAGACTTTTGGTCAAAAACAGGCAAAGAAAGTGAAACGTAACAAGAAAATGCCAATTGGTAAACTCAGTCAGATCTCAAGTGTGTCAAACTCTTTTCCCCTGGGAGCCAAATGTCAAGTTTAAGATACTTAATTATTAAAAGAAATAATTAAAATGGCAAAAACAGTTTCATTTACATTTCTTCTTCTGCTCAACAAACTAAGCATGAAATGTAGAAAAGGGATCTCACTGTAGATGAGAAACATAAAAAAAGGGTCTTGCATGTAATGTTTTCCAGTAGATTATCATTGTCTGGTTATTAATTAACAAGAATAGCATTTGGGTCACTTTTTTTCATTTCTCCAAACTGCGTGCGCCCAAATCTGGTTTTCAGTGGAAGTAACCAGATCTTAGTGGTGCCAAACTTTTGCCTCACCTTGCGACTCCCCCACTCCGCTCCTTGAGACTAGCCAGCAGCAATTAGCAAACACCTGGTGAAACTGTGCATCTGCTGAGCTCATTATAGGAGCTACTTCTCAGTGCAGAGCTGGTGAAAAAGTTGCTAAAGGGTTAATAGAGGAGCCATGTTGTGATGACTTCCTGAAGGCGGAGTTTTTAAAGAGACAGAGGCCCAATTTCAAGCCGCTAAGTGACAAAGTCAAATTTCTTTTAAGTCATATTTGTTAGCTGTTTTTAACAAATCGAGTTTATATAGCTACTTGATGGTGCTGTAAAGTGATAGTTACATAAACGTTTGACAGCTTAAGTCAAACAGAGGGCAACCAAAAGATTTGAAAGTTTTACGGTAATGATTTTTTTTTTACCATTATTTCAAACAGGTAAATGCAAAACAAATACTCAAAATTAATTGTCTTAAGCAACTATGAAGAGGTTTGCATGTTATTATCCTTCATCTATAGTTCCAGGTTTAAACTGGTCTTTAATTATGGACGTCCAGCTAAAACAAGCCAATTAAATCTTTTCTTATTGCCAGCAGTAGAGTGTTATTGTAAACTACATCCCTTCCTCCTGAGGGACAAGCCAGTAATCTACAATCATAACGAAAAGCCTTCACAGAATGTAGTGGTCTGCAGATTTTAATAAACATGATTTTGAGATAATTAGGTTAGTTTATCATTTTTGTGCAGTTTAGGGGAAACCTCACACAGTGGAGAATCAGCTCAGCTGCAGACTAATAAATTCGATCGGTCTCGTCTCCTTTTGATGTGCCGGTTTCTTGGCCTCCCAGACGACAGCAAGATTCTAATTGTAAATGCGTGTTTCTGTGGAGGAAGAGAGCGCCGGGCCCACTCGTGTTGCTCTCTGAACCGCCACCTTCAGATGAGCTGCTTTGTTCTTATGAATACTGATCGAAGCAAGAAATGGTAAATCCCAGCGGCAGTTTGCAGTGCCGTTTGAGAGAAGACGAACCGCGGACGAAACACTTTCTAGTTACCAGACGGCTGTTGATGCTGGTGGGGGGTTTGATCAGAAGGAAGAGCTCACGTTTTTATTGTGTGTGTAAGACCTAGTAATAAAATGTTTCCTCGTGTGATGACCTGATTTTGCTTACACC
Organism: Alfaro cultratus; assembly: GCA_903066825.1. Lineage (NCBI taxonomy): Eukaryota > Metazoa > Chordata > Actinopteri > Cyprinodontiformes > Poeciliidae > Alfaro > Alfaro cultratus. The sequence continues at coordinate 11,166 of CAEFZX010013754.1, read as the reverse complement.
TCAGAATATTCAGGACGCGACGAGAAAGAACAGCTGTGGTCACATTTTTAGAACAAAATGTGACACAATACTTTACAGTAGTGTTTATACATATACATTAGCCATAAAGTTCAACTTATATGATCAAGATTTCATTTTTGCAGACAGTAGCCATAGTTTTGGCTTAATAACTATGTTGTCTTTCAGCAATTTACCTTTTTTTTTTAGTTTGTATGCTCAACGATTAATCGACAACTAAATCGGTTGACAATTATTTCAATAAATTCATCGTGATTAATATGGTTAATCGTTTGTGATGTTTGTTCTCAAATGCTCACCAACAAACCTCTAAAGCCTTCACATCTGGATTTATACTGAGATTAATTTACACACAGGTGTACTCTGATGAATTAATTAGGTGACTTTTGGTGGCACATGTTTTTTTTATCCCAGAGTAAAGAGCATTAAACATAAATAAATTTCCCATTTTAAATATTTTTATTGGTATAAACATGTTATATGTTTTCCTTCTACTTCACACACAGCTGCAATAAAATACACCAATGGTTTGTGGTTGCAGCGAAATGTGAAAATGTTGGAAATTGAGGGGCTATTCTTCTAGCTAAGCAATCTGCTTCTGTTCAGCTCCTAGATACACCGCCTGTAGTTGGTTTCTCAGGCAGTTTCCTTTTTAATTGCTGCAAGCACAAAACCCAGATTCTAATCAAAAGCAACCCTTTCCCAGTGAATTCACGTTCCTGAACAGCCTGACGTTCCGTTTTTAATTAGACTTCACCTACAATCACTGAGTTTGTGTTGTCTGCTAAATGTTGTCACCGTGAATTACGAGACAATGGCGTGCCGCACACAAAACAAAACATTTGCAATGAACATCTGCTGTTTTAACAAAGATGCTGGTTCAGTGGATGCCATCGCGCTGCTGTGTGTCAACGCCGAACCGTTTGCGGCACGTAGATGTTCTGCTGTTAAGACACGGTGCGAATGTCACTCACAGCAACGTTTACAGTGGTTCCCACCATATGCTAAATGGCAGCAGCAGTGGAGCAACACATGAACCTTGGGCTTCATCTTGATGCCTTGCTAGATGATTTTACGGCATAATGTAAACAATGACTCTTGACGTGAAGGCGCTATAAATAATTCATTTCGTGAGCGACTGCGCGGGGGATCGCGAAAGGTCACGGAAAGTTTGCACGGTGATACGCGGCAGATGGAGGGGGAAAAAATCCAAGAGTGAATAATTTAACGGGGGAAACTGACAGCGGGGAGATAGGAGGGCAACGCAGAATTAATCTGGTTTACAGTTTTGTCTGCCTAAAAGTAAGTCTTGGTTTGGTTTAACCTTTAGTTAACAGATAAAATCCGGATTCTCTAGTCCAGATCAGCAGTTGATTTAACCGTATAATGTCAAACATACAGTGAAGTGAAAGGTATTCATCTCCTGACCAATGTTTTCTGAAACAAATTTTACAATAAGAAAAAGATAACCTTAGTAAAACTTTAATTCTTCCACACCAACCTAGAACGCTGCAAAACCAAGACAGTGTTAAACCATAAATTAGCTGTAGCTACTTTGTTTTTTTTTTGTTCAATGTCTCTAACCACACATGTAGACCTGATCTTTTTTTATTCAAGAAATAACCAAAATAGAGCCTGTCTGACAACATGAACTAGGCGAAACAATCTCCAACACCAATATATCACTCAGTTCTGAGTCTATGTGTGTTCTGCTAAATGAACAGCTCTGAAACCGTTTTTAAAGGCAGAGTTCACTTGCTTCATATAGAGGAAGTGTGTATGAACCGACAACAAGCGAGAAACAGAGTTAACAAAATGAAGTCCATGGTTGAGTTCCAAGACAAAAACTACAGCAGACCACAAAGGCCAGTCTCACATTTGATAAAGAAAATATCCTGATGGTCTCAGGTCTTTAGGAAAATAATCTTTGGACTAAAGTGGAACCTTCTGGAAGATGTGAATCGAGTTACATCCTTTCAGGAAAGCAAATCATGTCAATACTGAAACATGGTGGCAGTACTGCGATGGTCTTGAACTGGACAACTTCCCATAACTGATGGAAGCATAAATTCTGCTCTTTAGGGGCGGTATTATGTAAAACCTATCAACTTCGAGCCTTATATAATATCATAACCTTATGTGACGGCCCTGCTGAGCCGTTCTGTGTGGTATGTGTGTAATTGTCAATTAACATTATCAATCAAGGTTCTCAATGTGGGAGGAGTTTCCATTACGCAGCCACCGGTTGGGTACTTAAGGAGCGCCGTCCCAGTTGGGAGGAGAGGTTGACCTGGGGTGAGAGTGAGTGGAAGCAAGCCTGCCGCGCAGACAGTGATCCACTCCAGACCAGGTCGGAGTCCGGACTTCCTGGTGTGGAGGGACCAGGCTGTGATCGCCCCACGCCAAGCTGTTGCCTCATGCCGTCCCCTAGACGTTGTTGATTGTTTTAATAAAAGCCTTTCATAGGTTAAAAAGCAGTTGGTTGCTGTGTCCTCCCAGTTTTTGTTGCGACTAGTCGAGCCGGGTCGTAACACCTTATCAAACACATACCTGGACTGTTGCTTTATTTCCACAAAGCCCCGCATGGGGGCTGAAGTCTCCAAACTGAGCCTTCTGCATCAGCAAGTTTACCTCTGAATATCCATGAAAGTGGCCTAGTTTAAGCCTGGATTTTCATGCTCAAAAACCCTCGAATGTGGCTGAATTTGTATCTTCATATAGACTTGAACCTATTGGAAAGAAATCTATCCTGATCAGAACTGCTGTAATGTCTCATCCACTGTTTATATGGCTATAGATATATAGATATACATCTTCTTAAAAAGCATCTAGTAAACAGCTTGACTTTTAAAAGAGTAGGATTTTCTGACTCTCCTGTCAGGCGTTTAAAGGGTTATTGCAGAGAGCCTCTAAGCCAGCTTCAAAGCACGGAGATCAAATCCAACATCAGTCATGGTGAAACGATTATTGAGCCAGTCTGTCAAAACCGTTATCCGACAAGTCCACTCACAGCTTCAACTGTAACATTAGCTCCCTCATGGATGTAAACAGGTACACTTACACCCCGCAGCGTGAAGAAACAAAGCTGTCTGTTGTGTTGTTAAAATCTCACGCACCTCATCGATTCTCCGCGGCAGCAGCGGCTACGCAACAGTAACTGGACCGCTTTCTGCCCTCCCCAACCACAGACGCACATTTCAAATGCCAATCTCTCCTAAAGTGTTTTTTTGTTGTTTTTTTTCCTCAGACATGTACTTTGTGACCGTGCGAGCGTGTTATGAAGTTGTACCTGCCCTGAAACTGCATTCGAGAACTCTGGACACATGTCAAGTCCTTTCATGTTTTATGAAGGTGCTAGCCTGGAGCTTGTTCACAGCGTGAGCTAAAGGCACAACAAGGGCACCTGACACTTGATAGCGCGGCTTTTGTGCTCAGACTTTCTCCCAAGCCCTGTTTTAAAACGAAGCCCTTAAGAGATGGAGGGGGAGGAAGAGGAGGAGACGGCAGGGGGGCGGAGGATGATGGAAGTAAGGAAAAAAAACAACAACAAAAAACAGGCTTTTATCTCTCACCTCGGCTCACTGTTGCCTCAGTAAAGACCAGAGGTTACGATAGAGAGCAACAGCTTGACTTAGCAAAGGATCCGCTGCGTCTCAGTAACCGAGGCTGAGTTCCACAGTAAAACGTTAAAATCCCCTGAAGAATCTGTTATTCATCTCAGGTCATTACCGAGGTTGAATCTTTACTTTTGTTGTAAAATCCACATCGTCCTCCATTATTATTATGATCATTATACGCGATTGCGTTTTAATTACTGGCGTCACATCGGGTCAACTGCTGTTTGAAAATGTTTCTGGTACGTGGCAAGGAGAAACGCGCATCCATCCACCCGCTGGTGTAAATATGGAGGTCAGAGAACAAGTAGAATCACATCTGAGATGTTAACATGCAGCACCGTGATAAAATATTTACAGTTTTTGATGATGAACATTTAAAGATAAATGAGGTGCATTCCGCCTGTTTAAGGTCACGCCTCAGCATCTTCATCAGATTCAAGCTAAACCTTAAGATGGCCAAAAAAAACAAACAACTTCCTTGTTTTTAAGTCCACAGACGTTGTTTAGGCCTGGGTTGGTTTTATGATAGTTCCAGATGGCATGAAGGAAGAAATTTCAACTACATATCTAATAAGAACCCCTCACTAATCTAAAAAATATCACATGTACCATAAGAAAAAACAAGCAGATTTGTTTCCTTTCCTTCTGTGGTCAATGTAAAGTACACCTGCCTATCCTATTAGCTGTTTTATAATGGAAAATGTGCGATTAAGACCCCCGCAGCTGATTGTTCTGAAAGTGTCTAAGTTTCCTTCTGTTGCTTCAGTTAAAGCAAAGCTGAGCTGCTTCCTTAAACCAGAATGAGACCTGATGAATTAAAGTGGTCTGAAATGCTTCCGTCATAACTTTTTAAAGGGATTTACTTATGTATTTTGCAGGCACAGGGCACCATATTATAGCAAGTAGCTATGATACCTGTGATAGTTATTGCAATGTTCTGTATATCAAAAACAATGTTAAAGAAATTAGATTTCGATCTCTGAAGCCTGGAGATTGGCCTGTCTCTTTAAGAGCCTCATACCTTTCTCGACACCCCCCATCAGCACACAACCACAATAGTGCTTCTCCTTAATGCTATTTATAACCGCTTCTAAGAGCAAAAAAGCAAAAACAAGAAATCAGGAAGGGGTAAATGTATTCCCACTGCACCACTTTAAAACACATAAAATACGAGGAATTTTTAAGATCTAGTCATAATTTTTACTGTAAAATCCACATTATCCTCCATCACCAGTAAGACCAATACATGTTCTTGATTTTTAATCTCTCATTGGCTCCGCTGCTATCTGCAGTTGGAAAATGTTCACTGTGTTTGAAGCTCATACTTCTGATATAAATACAGAAGTCGGCTCCATAGCCAGGCTTGAACAGTTGTTTTAAGCTCTGTTTATTCCTTGTGAGTGCCTGTTAATTGCACTTAGAGGCTGTGGAACACCAATAAAGAAGCAGTCTGGTGGCTTGTAACAGCTGCTGTTTTGAGTGTGTTTCCTAAATGCAGTAAATGAACCAATTTTCCGCTGTGATTTTTGGAAAAGCAAAAACTAAATAATAATAAAAAGAGACCTCCTCCAGATAAACTGGAATAAAAACTCTTTGTTCTATGTTTAGTTTGCAGTTAGTCTCATTGAAGACAGCAGATTTTTTTTCCTCCTTCATAATGAATAGAAGTCTCCTGTAACAAACCAGTTTTTCAGCAGAACTTTACATTTAGCGGCATTTTTATCTCCTAAAATGTAGTAGAGCATGAAAAACATGCCACTTGTTTGAGCAAGAGGTAGAGTCTCCACTGGGCTTTCTTCCAAACAGTAGCTATGTGCGAAAACCAGCAGCATAACCACTAACAACCCATAACGATGTCTCCCTGTAGATTATGCTTGTAACAGGGTATCTTAATACATCACATCCAGAGAGCTGCTCCCTTCCTAACAGTGTTTAGATTTGACAGCCGACAAACACGATCAACAGCTCAACCCAGTAAAACTATTATTTCACTCACCAAAGCTGGTGAGTGAAATACGTTGACATTAACACCATGGAGATGCAGAATGGGCCGGCGTAGTCGAGTCATGGCTACCCCGTTACCCTTCACCTGTCTGCTATACTGATCAAAGGCATTAGGAACATGAGGTTCCCCCTTCACGCCTTGGTGAGACCTGCAGTTTTTCAAGATGGACAAGATGGTGTCAAACCATGCATCTTTATTCATATTTTGAACCATACGTATGTATTTTATTTGATCTTGTTTCCTGTATCTGGCCATAATGGGTGTAATGGAGAGTATATATGTTTGCACTAAAATAATCTGTCAATGTTATTAGTGGTGGGAACAGCTAACCAACAAGAACCTTAGCTCTGCTAACGCTAAACGGCTAAACACATAAAAAAGAATTAGTGGAGGCTAAAGCTAACCACAACTGTCGCTCAACCTGTAAACTGATGCATTATTACTTTAAAGTTGTCTCATGACCAAAGTCGAGACGATATGATGTATCAAAAAATTTAAAGTTGTGAATTTTGGTAACATTTGTTAAAAAGGCTCAAAAATGGCAGCCATTTTTTAAAAAAATGGCAGCCATTTAAAAAAAAAAGGCAGCCAACTTAAATTTAAGTGTCTAATGTCAAATATTTAAAAAAAAAAAAAAAATCATAGGAACGGAGGGGTGAGTACTCCCATCTTATTGGTGACAGTATATCTTAATAATCCCTGTAGCTTACTAAAGAATTTTCCTTTATGTTGGAATCCACATGGCTGCATTGCTTCTCTTTATTTTCAGCCTGTGAAACTTGAACATGAGTTCGTATGAACAACCGTAGAGCTGCATGGCTTCAAAGCGTCTGTACTATTTTCCTTTAAGAAACTCTTCATTTCCCTTATGTTTCTTTACCACGTGCGTAACGACTGAGTCGATTTTAGCGCAGCGTGCCACATTACATCAACTTAATGGAAATGCCTGAAAGCATCGCTTGGAGCAGTAAAAACAGCACCCAGCCAACGGCTCGGCAGCAGAGCTCAGGGCAGAAAAATGACACGGCGTACATCTGTTTCCGCGTATGCTCCCAGAGTCTGTGCAAATGAACTGACTGGTCCTTATGTTCCATTTCTGAAGGACAGAGAAAGCTCCTTAGGCACAGAGCGAACACCTAATAGGAACAGAACAAGATGGCATTAATAGGACTTTTTTTAAAGAAACCCTCACAGGGGATTTTAGAATCCCCTGACATGTGTTCTTGTTCACGCTTTAATCTGCAGCAGCAACTCTGACGATATGAGACAATGTGACAGTTCATCACAAAAGACTGAAATACTTTTTTTCTTTAAGAAATGCAGCTGGCTTTTGTTTAAAATGAAAACTGTTCCCAATTGTAATTTTTTAAATAAGCTTTAGAGCATTTATTGTGACTAATTTGCTCTCTGTTTGGCTCGGTCATAACTGTGGATTTATGGTTCACAAACACTGTGTTGCTTAACACTTTAATGGGTTTAATACACTGTGAACACCGAGTGCCAGACGATTTCTGGCCACAGCACAGTAGCAACAGTAATTATTTCATCAGCAGGGTTAGTTTAGGGTCTGGCAGGCTGGCGTAGGACAATCCACAGTCAGGGCCAGAATGTTTGGCAGTAACACAATAGTTGCGTTTTGCGAACCTTGAGTTCAACTTGATTTTAGATTTTGTGCAAATTAGTCATTGCTAAAGGAGTTTATTGACAACCATGCAAAAAACAACATATGTTCACTGCGTTTACCCCACCGGAACAAATGGGCAGCAATCTTTTTTTTTTCAGCATAGTCAAACCATGAAAACAGAAAAAGCTACAAAAGCAACCAGCATTAACCTAATTAGCAGACTGAGTACTGTATCAGGTGGGCAGAGGGAACTGATGTAATCATTTGGAAGTCGTTACTTCTGAAGAAAAGGATGTAGCCATGATTGCTTAGCATGAAATACCTCACATTTTCTGTATTCCCTTTTATTAAAGGGGGCGTATTATGTAAAAAGCTACTTTGGAGACTTCTATAACATATCTGGAAAGTTACTTTGATTCTATTATTTGAGAAATCCTTCAGTCTCCCTTGGCAACCGTTTAGTGGCGTCGAAACGCTTGTCGTAATGACAGTGAGTCGCCTTTTTACCCAAACTCCTCCTTGGTACTCAAGTCCCCGGCTGAACCACCTGCACCCACCACACACACACACACCTACACACACACAATTCTCCCAGATTCGTGGCAGGGAGCTTCCAATTTTAATGCGTCAAATGTTTAAGTCTAATTTTGTTCAAGTTATTTCTAACATATACAGCATTTTTACAACAACTGAAGGTAAGTTACATTGTTATGCCATAAATGGAGCGATATATCGGAAAATATATAAAACCCCTCCTTTGAAAACTCAGCATGTAGGGAAGAATGATTCAGTGACTAAGATGTCTAAACCTATCCAACAGAAGCCACAGTAGTTTCCTCCTGCACTGTAGAATTGTGTTTCCACCAATGTAGAGATTGTTTAACGTTGGCAGCCGGTGGGTGAGAGTGGATTTGGAAGCACAGCGAGATGAACCCTTTTGGACTGCAGCCTTCTGACAAGGAGGGCTGCCAAAAACTGTTTTTGTTTTTCTATGTTTTTTGTTTTCCCAAAAGAAAAACATCCAGAACAGACAGTAAATCTCTGGGAAAAACAAAGATGAGCAAAGACTACTGCAAAGTCATTTTCTATGATGAATCTCCCTTCCAGTTGTTTAGGAAATAATGTAAGTCCTTTGTCTGGCGAGGAAAAGGCATACCTTACCTTGAGTGCTGCACTGTGATGATACATTGGTCCGTGTGTCAGACTGCTTCTCAGTTGTGCTCAATGATGATCTGTGTATTTACTTCCTAGATCTTAACCCCACTGAGAGTCTTTGGTTAGTTCTAAAAACTAACCAAAGATCAAATGATCAGCTCAGAACACACAGTAGTAATTTTATTTTTAAAAAAAAGAAAAAAGGTTGCACTAAAAACCCTTTGGCTGTTTCTAAACTCAACAATCCAGTCAGCTATGTCTCACACGAGAACTTTTAGAAATTCTTCCAAATATTCAGAGAAATCAATTTTATTTATACCATTAGGTAGATGTGGCTACAGTAGATAACAGGATTAAAAACGGCCCACTCCTCAATACTTTAAAACCATTTGTGGAATAACTAAATGTATGTCTTTTCCTCAGGGATCAAGTATTATGCCAGAGGCCTGTGATTTTTAAATTGGATTATCTCTGTTTTAATGGCACTGTTGGTAGAACTCTGCCTGCTCACGTGCATTTTTGAACCTGCTGTGTTTTTCTTTTACTTTGTTGGGTAATAGTTGAACCCCCAGTACAGTATCCTCATTAGGAGGGAGGGAGGGGCTGTGTGCAGAGGACAGCATGAATCATGGCTGGACACACAAGAAATAGGAAGGTTAAGTCTTGGTACTTTTTATGGTTTGAGGCACTGTTTAATAAATTAGTGCAATAACAAATAAAAAATGTTATTTGACATATACCGTCATATTTGTTAAATCACAATATGTGCCCCTTTGTGGCTTGTTTGTCAGATTAAAAGTTCCATTTTAAAATTACCGCTTAAGCCCATATTCCTGTATCTAAATGTTTTTTATTATTGCTTTGACATACTATTATAATCTTAAAGATCCTATTTCCATTAGCTACGAGCAGAAAATCATCATAATTCACTGAAAGCGTGAAGAAGAGAGCTTGAACATATTAGTCTGTGTGAAATGAATCTATATAAAGTGTTTCACATAATAAGATAAATTACTTTTAATTTATACTCTCATAAATTCAATTGGAATGCATGTTTTGTACATTAGTAATTAATTTTTCACACAACTTCACATGATTTGCAGTAGTGATTAATTTAAGCAGCAAGAACATCTGAAGAGCCACTTTAGAGCCTAAAGAAAGCTTTTTTTACTGAACCTTTGTACTTCAAAGTACTATTGAAACTTAATATAATTTTGATGCGATTTTTATTTAAGTACTAAATGTCTCTAAGAATATTGAAATTTTCTTTCAACTATACTTATCTAGAAATTTCTCTTACTGCGTTTCCACTTTTGTTGAGCCCAAATGTTTGTCTGTTTTCTGCTAATGTGGAAAAAAAACAATTTTGTAGCTGCGGTGTTTCCATTAAATAAGAAATGAAATTAAAATTGCGCTGGAATGAGTTCGTTCATGCTACACGTCATTAAAAATCATGGCAGAGACGGCTGTAAATAGATGAAAAATACTTCAACCAAGGTTCTGGCGCTCATCACAGCGTACAGCATGCAACGTTTTTGGGGAAATTGTATTCAGCCATATTCTTCTTCTTCTTGGTATTCACCAGTAGTAGCATTCGGCTGTTGATCACGTGACTCGTGTCGTGCCAAAAAAGTATTGCTACTGCTGAAAACCCAATTGCCATAATTTCTTTCTGTAGTTTCAATTTGCGCAGTTTCATGGTTAATGGGAACGCAGCTGCTGTGTCCAGTTTGAAACATCTTTCTTGCTGAAAGGAAATCCTCCCGTTTGCTTTTGGTAAAAATACAAATTCTTCTTTGCCAGTTTCGTGTGTGTTTTGAGCGATATTAGCTCCAGTTGGGCACGTTCAGCTGTTTTGATCCACAGTGATGTGTCTCAGTCGGCGTACAGTGAGAGCCATCTCCTTAATGGATGCCATCAAGCAGAAGTTAAAGAAATCAGTTAAACACACTTCACTTGATCAAACGGCATCCTTCAGCCAATTGAAGCCCAGCTGTCTGTCAGTCTGCCAGGCGGAGCTCGTGCGGCTTGCCTGGATGCCTGACAGCTGTGACACTGGCTCTCTTTAGCTTAATGCATAACCCAGTGGGGGGAACTCCAGCAGAGAGCATTGCGCATGAATTATTTTCCCCGCGACTTATCAACATAACACAAGTGCACTACTTTCAAGTTGAAGAAACGCAAATTAGACGAGGCAAATGGGCTCTCGACGTTCTCCTTTCGCTGCGAAATGAGAGTTAGGACTGAGGTTTCTGTGACTCTTCAGAATATAACCTGGGAGACTGAAACCGTCAAACTGACTCAGCCTTGTAGTATTCAAGAGGCAACGTAGTGAAAACGTATACTCCTCAGCTTCCCTTTGAGCCATTTCCTCCCCCTTAAGCACCTTTCGTCCAGGAACTACAGCACATCCAAGGGTATGAACCAGGGGCGATTCTAGGATCTGACCTTTAGGGGTGCTTAGCCCCCAGCAGGGCTAAGGACCAAAAGAAGTTATTTGTTGGTGCATTTTTCTAAACGTCACTGCTTATTTACATACATTCACATAAGAAATTAAATAGTTTTGTCCAACTAAAACTGTTAATAACTACATACAGGTCTGGAAAAAGTTAAGAGACCACTGCACTGAACCCCATTGAAAACCTCCTGGTTATTCCACCAAATTTTGATTTCTGAACTCTTCCTGAGTTAAAACATTATTATTGTTGTTTCTAAATGAATATAAACTTGTGTTCTTTGCATTATTC
>CAEFZX010013751.1:0-14772 GCA_903066825.1 Alfaro cultratus | reverse complement strand
ATATATATAATCTTTGTTCTTGTTTCCTCTGATATTACAAGTTATCTTTGAGGTTCAAATATTTGAGACCGGATGAAGTCAATGGCACTATTGCTTCCTGTTGAAAAAAAATATTGGTTTGAACCTCAATTTGTGAAGAAAATATCAGGAAAAGATAAATATATTATTTCTGGATCTTGGCAGACCATTTCCAACACAGTTCCTCTCTTGTTTTGTTTTTGTCCACAACATGCTTGAAGGTATGCATAAAGAAATATATTCATTCTTCTCCTTCTGGCTACACGGATTTGTCACATAAAGTGTCAACACTCGTGAGTGTGTGTGTTAACAAAGGTTCCCTTTCATGGCACCCAGAACCCATTCGCCATGCACTTCACAAAAGATGTGGAGTATCATCTTCTTACCTCCAAAGATTTGCCAGACTCTGAGTGTTTAAACAGAAAATCAAACAAGAAACGGTCATTATTTATTTAACAAGAACTAAGGCCAAATGCAGAAGCTGTTCTTTTCTTCTAAGACTTTTTTTCTGAAATGTCAAGCTATTTCTGTATTGTACTGCCTTAAGGTTAACATCAGTTTTGCAAAAGCAGCCTTAGAAGGAAACAGGATTATATAGATTTCCACTCAACCTTTAGCAAACTCCATCCTAAAGGAGATTCAATCTTCCTTGCTAAACTTTTCCATCTGAACTACTTTCAGTTCTCTTTTTGACATTTAACCTCGATTCCTTTCATACAAGCAAAAGCATACATAAAACTCATCTTGTGCTCTCAACTCCCAAGATTCTACTTATCCCATCTAACTTTATCCTTGGTTCAGAAGGGACATCTTGTCTGGCTGCCCTTCCTAACATGCTTCCGTTCTCTTTCTCTCCCCATCTCTCTCTTCCCGTCCCTCTCTCTACTTCCTCTGATTTGGTTTTCATTAAGTCTTAATCTATGTTGGAGCTCCAGTGTGTCATCCAGTGCTCATTGTGTAGGATCGATGTGTTGCTGCTCTCCTTCCCGGCTGGCCCTTATCAGCACAGACAAACCACAAGGCTCCTAATGAAGGCTGCCCCTCCTCTCCCTGCTAATTTTAAATAATCTTCAGCCTATTGGAATTTGACTCACCACTGCCAGCCAGTGAGTTGACCACTTCAGGTCCAGGGGGAAGTTTGGGTGTCAAACATTTCATTGGATGACTCCAGAAAAACTTAATTTCTAACAATGTAAGAAAAAAAGTACCTGTGGAAATTGATCAAGGTCACATGATTGTGGACCCTGAAGGCATCTTCCTGTGTGATTGTAATCGCACAGTAATCACACTATATTTTGTTATAGAAGTGGGTTGTGTTTTCTAGTTACTGATGAATTTCAAAGTGTGCGACTCTGCAAAAATATTTTTAATGTGAGAATGTTTGTTGCCTCAGCATATACTGAATAGTTTTATATGCTGTATAAAAATGCATGTAACCATTTTTTTTTATGACTGAGAAAACAAAAATAAACCTTTTTTTTTTTTTTTTTCAAAATAGAGTTTGTGATCACCCGAATGAGGAAGATTTAGTTTGAGTCTTCATTTGAACTCTAAATCTAAATGAAGGTAGCCTTTTGGATGTATTTTATGGCACACTTTATTGCTCCATCATGTGACATTATGTGTTTTGCTAAAGGAGTAACTGGTGCACTTCAAAAATAGATTTCTTTAGAACAAAATTTCCAATTCTAAAATGTCTAACTCCAATAACTGAATATTATATAAAGTAAGTGTGGCAACCTGTATTGAAAGTTATACAGCTGTATATTCTGTACAATAGCTGTAGATCTAGACCTTGCAATAAAAGCATGTCTTACAATGATAACTAATGGACAAGTGCAGTAATGGCGGATAATCTTCGCCCTTCTACTGACACATAAGCCCCCCAACATTTTATCCTCCCTTCTGTGTTTGATAATCGTGTTTTTAAATGCATGAGAAAAGCACATTTATGAATGACTGTAAATGGTGCAGGACAGGAAGGGTTGACTTCTGCCGCTCACTAATTCTAAGTGGTTAGTTCATCAATGTGCATCCACATAAATATGTTGATGATCAGGACAAAATAATGACAAGGGTGTGTTTATAAAAAGGCTTCTTTTTTAATATTATTTTTTTGTAGTTTGATGTGAAAAGTAGATATATGTTTCCAGTGAGTATTTTTCAATAGTTTTCAGTTATTACGCTCAAAATTCAAATGGCTGATCCTTCCCCGTTCCTTTTGATGAGCGTTTTGACAGTTCATTAAGCTGATGCATGTTAAGGTCTGACAGAGCTCTTCCCGGTAGAATGGGGGTCTCGGTTTCTATTTTTCCTAAAAAAAAAAAAAAAAAAAATGTATACCCTTTTTTTTTTTTTTTTTTTTTTTTTTTTTTACATGTTCATTAGTAGCACATGTTGGCAATTTGATGTTTCCTAAAATAGTTTCTCCCTAGCCTCCACAGAGAGGCGACTGAAATGCATAATGCATTTTAAATGCAGTCATTACCGGATATAGTGAAATGATGTTGCTCTCCTTCATTGTAGATTGTAGATATTGTAACTGTATGTTAAAGAGGAAAGGTACAGCTATGTATTGATTGTTATGACAACAAGTGTGATCTTGTCATCATAACTTTAAAACATTTTTAAACGATCCATTTCCTTTTTTTAGCTCGTAGTGCTAGTTTTTGGCAACAGCTAAAACGCACTAATAAATCAGTAATTGGCTGCTTAACAAAACTGAGGTATCTATAAAACAAAAGTCACAGTAAAAGTTAACATAAACTTCCTTCTGCTTTCTTGATCCTGCATTTTTTATTTTTTTTTTATTGTGCTGACTCCTGCAGAACTAACCGGTGCACCTACTCTGCTGCTCTGAGGAGGTGATCAGTCAAGGTCAGCATGGTTGGTCCCCTACCTCTGCTGCATGACTAAACACCTAGAGCTTTCTGTTTGGCTCATATTTATCCTCTGTTTCTTAAAAATCCAATTATTTTTTACCCTTGATGACTGAATGGCTGACTTTGGGACTGGTGATCCACCCCAAATTCAAATTCAGTAACATTATGACTCCATGAGCATGCACAACCTTTCTCCCATTTAAGAATAGATTATAATACTTTGGTTTTTCAAATGGTATTTATGATGTGAGAAACATGTAAGTGTTCTGGTCATATCTTGCAGACATGGACTGTAATCCAGTTGGTTGTTAAATCAATTGAGTACAATTTATTTATATTTTGCCCATTCAAAACATGTCAACTGTATGTGTTTATCATTAAAAATTCAACTCATATCTAATTTTAAAGAATCCAGTTCAGTTAATTCAATAATTCCATTACAACCCTCTCATATAGTCAGATTCAGATCCAATTTATGCAGTAAAATTTAGTTGGTCATACCCAACCAGTTGGATTAAGTTGTCAGGATTGCAGCAACCCCTTATCTTGTGCAAGCTTGTGGCAACATTTAAAAGGAACTACTTTTTTTCTGCATAAGGAAACCAGCTGCAACACCAAGTTAATCTTAGCGTCTAGTTGCTGTTATTGCAGAGAAAGCAAAGAAACTCAAACATAAAAAAAGGTCAGATATAAAAATCTTTGCTTTTGTGTTACTAGCTTACAAATACCTCAAGTGGTGTTGAGGACAATGCTAAAACGCTCCTTACAGGTGAGAAAACCTTGTGAACGCTGACTGAAGTGTACACAACAAAAGTTAAAGTATGCTCATCGAACTTTGATTTGTTTCTGTTCTGTTTTTTTTATTTTATTATTATTATTCTGCAACTTTACTTCTAAATGTTCCAGTTATTCTTTAACATAGATAACATGTAAGATAAAAACCCATGTTGATCTTGTTGTCCTCACTTTAACCATCTGGCTTATCCAAAGAAAGTTGTTGATATGCTGATCCACAAAGTACCACTGAGGCATAAAAAGGGGATCTGCTTATATTCTGAAAACTAAATTATGTAGTCAGTGCTTCTAATCTGTCCACATAATTATGCAAATGTTGCCAGCAATTTTTCCCAAAACCTGCTGACAGTGGATGCATGGGGGAAGTAAGATTCTATTAACTTTATCTGTTTGACCACTCTCTTACAGACTAATGAACACACCCCAGTCAGCCATAACATTATGGCCACTGGTATGGGAAGAGGTGCAATGGTGTCACAATGGAGTGATGTGACAATTGTAGACATTATCTTTTTACCTAAAGATTAGTATATCCTATGATACAGTTGAATGTGTGTACAGTAAAATCACAAAAACAAAAAAACTTTAGGACAGTCTGTAGGTCTGGTATGAGGTGAACTTATGGGATCTGTGGAAAGGAAGCCAAATCCATAGACCAGAGTCCTAACATTTTTTCCAGATTAGTCTTTCTACAGTTCTTTGTCCTTTTTCAACATTTTAAAATACAGAATTGATTGCATACATTTTGACATTGCGATGGACTTAATTGTGAAGCCTGGAAATAACAGAAACTGTAAGTAAAAACAGAATAGAGAATATAACTTTGAAGGAACAAATAAAAGAAGCAACACAGGAAATAATGAATGATTCAAACAGAAAAGGAAAAAAGGACACACAAGGACACTAAGGACACTTGCAAAAAATATAGAAGGAATGAAATGAAAAACGTATGGGGGGAATAAATAAATAAATGAAAGCATGTGCACAAAGCATGTGGAAGAATAGAAGGAGGAGAGGAAGGACACAAGGAAGCTCATAAGAAGTGACTCAAATGAGAATTCATTATTTTCCATCCCAAAACTTAAAATATGTTATGATACTCTTTCTCTGATTTCTCTTCTTTTTACTTTTTGAGCATAATGTTATAACATATTTGTGTATATAAATATGTTGCCAACTGGTTGCATCAGATGGAACTGAATTAAATGGCTTTGTGAGTTTGAAAGTTGGCTCACGTGTTCCCAAGCACACATGTGATCCTGCTGCTGTGCAGGTAGCAGGTAGGTAAATCATATAAATATAAATATGACCACAGCCTGCATGTGCCACACATAGAAAAGGCAGATTTTCTTGTTGTAAAGCGTTTAAAAAAATAATTGGTAAAACATCGATGAAAATGCTAATGCTAATTTATTGTTAAATTATATGATTTAAAAAAAATCCACAGCAGCATTTTTTCCCCCTGACCAGCTCTTGTTTCCTATCATTTGAAGTGCACCAGTTAAATGGCTGCTGTTGAGAATATTGATTGGAATGGGGACTGCCTATTTGAGCCTCTCTAAACCTGTGGGATCACCGTTCATGGAGGGGAATAACACGCTGTTCTGTCGCTCGCTGTGAAAATGTCATTACACCAGCTGTCTCAGGCCCGATGCCCACCGCAGCTACTCATCTGGCTGCTGAAAGTCACAGTCACATATTGCCGCACACACAGACAGACTCGCAAAGCAGAAAAAAAAACTGCATCGTGGGAGGATTCCTAATAAGTGTTATGCTGATATCACTATAATCTACAGCAAGTAGAGTCATGATGATAAATGATGGATAAGAGTGTAATATTATGTATTTAGGTTTTGGTTTCAGTCGGGGAGCTCAACATCTGCTGGTTGTAGATAGGGGTTTCTTCTGTGCAATCCGCCACATCTGGTTAATAGGACTGATGTATTGAATCAAGCTGGGATCATATGCATGCAGTGGGTTTGTGTTTGTGTGTGTCTGTGTGCTGGAAGGGGATGGAGAAGGTGGAGTAGAGTAAGAGGTTTGTTTGTAAGCATTTTTACTCCCCAAAGTGTGCATGTGTGAGATAATCTGCATGCATGGGTGTATAATAAATCTGCATCAATTAAATGTGAGAACAATATCAGTGTAGGAGATCAGCTAGAGATATGTGCTGAATAAATCATTTGTGAAAAAATATGCAAGGTATGCTCCAGAACCTGTATGGATATAGATTTTTTGTTTTTTTATAGGTCAACTCTCTATTTAGCTGTATAGTTCTATATAAAGAAGCATAACAAATGTAGCTGTTTTAAAGGAATCTTGCCATCCGTCCTTTCGTCCGTCTCAAAGTGTAAAGGTCAATGCCACTTCAGGCCCCTTGCCCAATTTACTAATATTAACATTATTAATGAAAATTGATCCATGTCATACTAAAAAAAATTGAAAGTAACTTATCAATTTTAAGCATTTCTGTGCCCTGTGATTATATGTTGTATCTCTATCTGCTTCTAGTCTGCGCATGTTTATGCCTTAGTGTAAGAAAAGGTCATAGTACATGGAAGACAAGCAGGCCAGCTGCAGAAGTAACTGTTAAAAGGGAAGACAGACCCCAAAATGGTCTTATTTTAATTCATGTTGTTCACCAACATGCTGATGTTAATTGTTGGGGTGTGGATTTCAGGTACGTTTTCAAACATCTGAATTTCAGGATATGTCATTTCAGGACATCATAGCAGTAAGTGTGTTATAGATCATGACATGATGAACCATGAATAAAACGTGATCCTGAATGTTTTAAGGCTGTCTATATATTGTCTTGTCTGTGGAACCTCAGGTGTCCCTTTGGTCTTTTTTTATTTCTTTTCAGTTAAAGCTAAGATTTCTCAGATAGTTGAAACTTGACAGCATGTACAATCCCCAGAAGCTGTGACCCAGAGCAGTGAGCAGGCTTTTATGATGGTTAAGCTTTTGTTAGCCACTGTTTCAGAAGGTATGTGTGTCTGGGTTTAAAGCGGTGCCCTGAGGATCTGAGATGCTGTGGGCTTATCCACTACCAGCTTCTTTCATCTAATCATTTTACCCGTCTACCCACCTGTGGTCTGATTCTGTCACTATCTGGTAAATCAGTGTTTTATACAGGATCAATAATAAAGTTTAGCTTGTAGGAAATGTGTTGTCATTTAAACTTCACCTTGTTTTAATCATTTTAGACATTGTCTTGTTTAGGGAAGTTTGTTAACAACTTTCTGTATGAAACTTCAAATATTCAAAAATCATTTTTCTTCTTCCTGTAAGTGCAGCTTAGGTGGATCTAACAATCAGTATTTGTGTGGAAATTGTTACTGATGTAAGAATTCTGAAATCTGTAACATGTGCAGACAGATCTGGAATATGTCAGATTCATTTATCTTGTTTCTGAAAAATTATTTAATTGACATACTTGAAAACTTATGTGAAAATGCTTGTGAATTTTGTTTCTGGGATCCAACAGAAACTTGTCTGCATGCAGTTTGTTCTGAGAATTCATTTACCAAAGGATGCATTGCTGGGAGGAAAATGGCAGTTTTATATTGAGATGAAATATCTGCATTTCGAGAATATAAAAATAATTGCATTTAAAAAAGTTGGGTGGCAAAACCTTACTGTAGCTAATGGAAAGCAGTGCAGGTCAGTATCACAAACTCTTCTCCTTTCCTTGACCCAATTATGGTGCAGACTGACATAGTGACTTGTATCCAATCATGTAGAGAGGGGGGGATCTGTGAGAAGTGTGGGGAGCAGATATGAAATGGTAATGAGCTATAAATTTTCTCAATCTTACATCTCTGGTGCATATTTGCCTTCTTTCCTCCAGCCCACAGTATGCATACTTTGTGCCTGCAGACTCTGAAGGAGGAGGGAGGGTACTCTCTTGTTTTTGCTTTATGAAATGTATCACATCTATAGAGTTGGTATGAGTGGAATTATAGAAGCTGTCTTTCCCCCTGATCCAATGTGAGAGCTCAGCTCCTGCTTTGTCTTTTCCCTCCTGTGAATCTGTTTGCAGTTCCTGCCCTCCAGGCTTTGTGGGATACATCAGAGTCTGCTCATCTCTTCCTCCACCTTCATGATTGTTCCACTCTTTCTTTTATTCACTCAATTATCTTTAATTTTCCTCTTTATTCTGTGGTTTCACTTATAATTTTAGTAATAAAATATATTGCATTGGATATATTAATAGATTTGTTGAGCAGCACAAAGTGAATGTTCTGCTCATATTGGTTAAATGATGATTTTTTTATTTTTTTTTGCAAGCCGTTCTCGCTAGAAAATCTGTTCAGCTTGGCGGCAATTCACTTCTTATGAATCATTGCTTGTGATATATCCTTAGTTTTAAACTCTGCCTGCTTTCATGTGTAATGAACCACTGTCATCTTAGTAACATGAATTACAGGAACTGTTAGAGCTGTCAGAGTTTTGAGGAACTAAGCTACCTTTTGTTCCCATTTGAGTTGTTTTAGTCTGCAGAATTTATCCTTGATGTCATTTGTCCTAGCTTGCAGTTAAATATATTTCAGTTCAGTATAAGCCACGTAAGTTTCTATTCTTCAGCAAAGCTATGTTCAGGTTGTGGTTGATCAACTTTGCATATAGCTAATTGAATTTGCTGACAGTTAGCCACAGTGCTTAAGCAAATTGAGCCTGAGAGAGAACTCTGCAATGGAATTATTTTTCATCAATGTGTATCTGAAAAATTAAGCAATCGTAAGAGTTTTTTTTATTTATTTTTTTTTTAGATTTTTTTATTTCATATTTAGCTGAATTTTATTTCTGTTTTTTTAAATGTGTGACTTCAGTCAAAATTTTGGTTATTGTTTCGAAATACATCCACAAATGTTCCTATTGTTGACTCAATCTGAAGCTTAAGAAAAAAAAAAAATCTTAATTTTGGCTTTCTTTAATTTTTTAATTTTGTCATTTTTTATACATTTTGGTTGCATATTTATTTTAAACTCTGTCTACTGGGATTGAAGTGCAAGTTTCTGTGCATTTGGCGAGGCTAAAGGTTGCTTGACTCTTCCACCCTGTGTGTTGTCGGTTTTGCTTTTTCCTTCGATTTTTGAATGGCGGCAATTAAAATAGTTGCAATTTATAAAATTGTCTTTGCAATCGCTTAAAATGCACACAGTAAAACACAAATCAAACACTAAAAAACTATTGAGTATCTGTGTTTGTGCAGAGGTTGTAGCCCATCTGTAAAAGACAGTTAAGTACAGACCATGTTTATCGATCCAAAATACATTATGACTTCAGGTTTAATAGCTGTACTTGTTCAATTCAGAGTGGAGTTGCTGTATGAGAACTGTTATTTTACACATGCATAATTTCAGAGGTTGTAAAGGGGATTTGTTTGCCAAGCCACCTTCTGGCTACCCACTAGCAGTGTGTGAACATTTTGGGAAGAACATCAGTGTGTTTATAGATGTGACAAGAGTCCCCCTGGCCGCTTAATAGCAGCACTTATTGGTTGCTGAACATTACCACCTCTGAGAAATGACTCTTTAGAAACGTGTTAAAGAGATCTGTCTGTTTAAGACGGCGCTGGGTGATATGAAGCTGTAATAATGATGAACGACTCACCTTAAACTGGTCTTTCAGTCTCTATTATAGCACCCACCCAGCAGCGTCTGGGTATTTCAACACAAGGATGTCACTTAGCCCTGCTGCCTGATTTGATGATATTCAGGGCGTCAGTCTGCACTCATCCATGCATGAATTCATTCATTTGGAGAGGGTCTATGTTAAACTATTAGCATAAATCTCTCGTGTGTAGCACAGAAACAGGGCTTTGTCGTATTTCACATTTCTGTCTTGGTTGTAAGGAGAAAACAAACAACAAAAAAGTTACACTTTTTGGTGGATTAATCTTTTATGTTCAGTTATCTCCAACAAACAAATGAACTGTTGGCTATTTATAATTTGTCAACTGTATGTTTAAACACACTGGCATTACTTCAAACATTATTTAATGGTCACATGGTAGACAAGAGTCTAACTTCATAGAGATCAGCAACTTAAAAACTTAGAGGCAGTTTGTTTTTTCTGTTGGCTCATCATTACCATCTGGGTGTTTTTTCTTTAGCTGTTTATCTTGCATGGTTCCTGCCTCTTTACCTAATGTAAAGTCAATCTACTTTATTTATGTTTTTAATCGTATATCAAAGATCCAATGAATGACTGGAGCTAAACTTGACAGTCAGCCAAAGACTTCTCCTCAAAAACATTTGAAAGAACGTGGTTACCTTTGTTGCAAATAACCCATTTAAAAGGCAAAGAAAAAAAAGTTATTTGGCAACTAAAAAAAAGAGGTGATGTCTGATTATATTCAATCAAGTACCTCAGTTTATTGTAGTGCTCAGACCGTTATCATGGATTCAATTGCATTATATCATTTGCTTAAAAGTGTCCTCCATCAAATTGTCACCATCATGTGACCGTTGGCAATGGTATACATATTTCTTATTTTGAACCTTAATTTATCCCCTTTTAATTTTATTTAGTTTTGTCACTTGCAAAAAATAGATGATAAAATGTACAAACATTAACCCAAATAGAAGGTGGTTAAAATGGAGTAATGCTCATTTCAACAACCATTCATCTGCTTTTTTAAAATTAATTAGTTCTTAAATTCTACATCGTACTTTATAATTTACACAACCTCCATTAACCAGAGTAATTAAAAAAACAAAATATCATCACTTTACTCTTGTAATCAAATTATTCAGATATGATTTTAATTCTGCAGCTTTAATGTCTTTTTTAAATCATCACAAAAATAATCCTTCTTTTTTTCATCTAAAATTTGTGTAAATATCTTCTGGTAGATAAATAGTTGCTGCTGAGGTGCTTTAAACAATTATGTTGGTGCAAAGATTTTGCCTTTCTATACATAAATCACTGATAAATATCTGTTTATGCTTTCTGTTTTTGTTTACAAAAATCTTTGTGAAACACTCACATGGCTGCAGGCTTAAACAACTATTTCATATTTCACTAGAATTTTATTAATTTCCAAAGCTCTCTCATATAGTTGAAACAATTTGACTTATACGATTTAAATCCTTACTGAAAAATCAACAAACAGGTTAATCAGCATAAAAAGTGACACTCATTCTGGAAGGTTGGGCTTGAGGTTTTTCCATTTGTACCTTCTTGCCTGCTGTATGTGTAACCATCTGATAGTGAAAAGCCAAAACCATTTGGGCATGTGGCGAACCTCTAATGTCCCTGAGAAATCTCAAGATTGCAGCGCTCTGACTGTCAGGCTCTTTTCGGCTCGATGGGAGTTGATGAAATTATAATTTCTTCTCCCACCCACACACCTCAACAGGATCCTTTTTTCTGGCAGGAATGCTGACACATCTTTCTTGTTTCATTACACATTTTTTTTTAGCGGTCTACATTTTCATTTTGACAGAATTTTTTTCTCCAGTGGTCGAGGGGGTGGATGTTCATTCTCCATATATTTTTCTAGGTTGAGAATAGTATGATTACTTTTTTGCTGGTTTTGCTTGTTTTGGTTTATGTCTGGGAAATACTTTGTAGTTCTTTGAGCGTCTTTTAAAAAATTTTCTATCTTCTGCCTTTTCCCAGGCCCTGCTAGGCAGGGTCTGAAAACAGCTTAAGTTTAGCCAGAGTAGAAGGTATTCCTGGTGACCAGTAGACAAACTACAATGACTCTGGCACACAAGGCAGTGGAGGGACACTCTTTGTGTCCACCATTAATGTCGTTCTCTCTCTTCCTCTCTTTTGCTCTCTTTCTCTGCTGCTCTTACTTTTTTCCATCCTGGAAGGCAATGACCCCAACACCAGTTCACTATGAATGAACAGATGAATGGCAGTAAATGCAGCTCAGATGTTTCCCTCTTCTCTCCTGAAACCTCACACTCTAGCCCCCCGGATTAGCATTCAGACAATCGTCCTTACATCCTCCAGCACACCTGTGGTCCTCTTTTAAACAGAATTGCTGCTGTGTGCACCTTTGCTTTCCTTTCAGCCTACTTTTAGTATGTGTGTAAAAACGTAAGCAGCTGCATGTGTAGGTTTGAGTGGCTCATATCCACTGTGTGTGTGTGTGTGGAGCTAACATTTTGGGGTTTTGAACTTGTCATAATATGATGACTTCATTTGATAAATTTGCTTTTGTGTTTTCACCTAATAGGAGGGGAAAATGTGCTGTCAGAAATGGCATCAGCATAATGCAGCTGAACAATGATAATTACAGCATCTAGCTTGATCTGTTTCATGTTCTACCTTGCGGAAAACCAGCTACCCAAAGCTCAGAGTCCCACACGGTGGCTTTAATCTCACTCCTACTTGCACACTTTGAGAAAGAACGTGGGTGGTGGTGTGATTCCTGACTATATCAAAGTAGGCTAAGCAAGATCTGGGAACACAGCAAAAAAAAAAATCCACTTCTAAATTTGGCTGCAAAAAGGACAAAGAACACCTGAAATGTTTCTTTTGACCTCTGAGTTTCCAGCAGAGTAAGCAGCTTCTTATTTTTAGAAATAGATGGCGTAAAATAGAAGTTGTACAACAAATGATAGGAAATAAGATTAAAATATCACATTTGGGGAAAACAAAACAAAACAAAAAAAAAACTCTTCTTTTAAAGATACATTAGCTATTTTAATGTATGTCTTGATAACACATACTCCATAGATTTGACAGAAAAAATTTAATATTTTAAGGGAGATGTGCAGTGCTATATTTCCTAAATTACTTTTAGACAACAATTGACGAATGAAACAAGATTCAGTTAAAATCTTTCTACCTTTAGCCAGATGCATGAATATGGACTAAAGTGTTTTATGCTGCATTAAACACAAGTCACCAAGCATATTAAAGGCAAAATTCATGATAATAACATAATTGGCAAACATTTATTGCTGTCAAGGCAGTTCTTTACGACTTGGATATCACATCCAGCAATACTGCAATCATAAAATTTGTGATTTATTGTGCAGTCTTAATAGTAATGACACTACAGTAATTTGCTTGTGTCTTTGGAGTCTTCACTGCTTTTCATCAGCATTTGTTCAATCAGAATGAAGTAGGGGAGGAGGTAGGTAGGGGAGAACACATTAAAATGTTTTTTTGGAAATGCACATGAAAAATAAAGATTTGAGCGGTAAATGCTGAATTAGCAAAATCTAACGTTTTTTCACCGACGCTACTTTTATGTCTTAGTAAATGTGAGTCGATTCTTCTTTCATCGGGAGTTAACATTTGGAAAATTGTCACAATCCAAAGAGGATAAGCACCTTGACTGAAGACAGCTTAAAGCTGCTTTGTACAAACCTGGTAAATCTAAGTTAGCAGTTCATTTGAGGAGTGCTTTAGTTGTTGCATTTAAAATGTATTACAAATTATTTTCCTTTTTTAACCTCAACTAAGTTTACATCTCTCACCTGACATCATGTAGTACCAAAAATGTACATTTTGCCTGATTTGGTTCTGACTTTTCCGTTATTGGTTACATTCTTGCCTTGACAGGGTTCGTGTAGGGCAAAAGAAATGAATATATATATACACATGCATGCAGAGTAAGCTCCAGTAATAAAATGCTTGGCTGTCAGAAGGGCTTAGAACTGTTTTAGATGGTTTCCTCTTATATTCCCTTCTAATAAAAACAGGATTACTACACCCCAGCCTCGACATAGGGCTGTAATGCATGACAATGACAGACAGTTACACATGGAGCTGAGCCTTGAGATTCACTGGAACAAGTCTCCAGAACAAGAGAAAAGCTGCCTTGCATTGATTTGTCAATTTGGAATCAGTCTTCCCAGTAGCTGCCTTTAATTCTTTGCTTCCACTGTCTGGAAAAATAAGAAGCTTTTCAACATTAGGAGAAAGTAAACAGAATTAAATAAGCATTTAATCCATTTTATAGGATGTGCTTCCTATAAAAAAGACAGTTCCTAATAAAAATAAATACATTTTTGAATATTTTTAAAACTAATTTACCATTTGTCTAGTTAAGCATGTCCTACTGTAATTATTGTTACATGTGCTAAACTAAAATGGAAATTAATTCTAGGATTCAGAGTTGTCCAGCCTTGTATTCATACAAGATCGTGTGTTATTTAAAGCATTTGCTAAAGGTTTTAATGGTTGTGGGTGACTAGTTGAAATGAAACAAGAAATAAATTTTCCTTGCACATTACACAAATATCCTTGTAATTCAATTTACACAGCCATTTTTGTTTAATCATCAAAATAACTTACTGAGGTCATGGTTATATAGATTTGTACCTCACATGTGTTTTCTTTAATTAGAAAATTAACCACTCAACACTGTCCATCATTATTTATCACTACTGCACTCAGCACTTATTGAATTCACTGTGATACAAGTCCCAGGTAAAATGCATTATTGATAATATTTAATGATGCAGAATTAGCATACGGGAAAGACTTGCGCCGTGCCTCGAGCGCTCTGCCTTGCATAACATTTGGATTTTTTTTTTTTGCCAGGCTCTCCCTGTGTTGTAATGAGGAATGTGTTTACGCACTCTCATTTCCACTAGAGTAAAGTAGAGTGCCCTCAGGCAGAGTCAGAGCGCTGAGAACGTTCTCACTCAGAGATGTTGTGAGGGTGTGCATCGTGAGAAGTCCTGCATATCAGTTTTGAGCTTTTTCACATTTGTGTTCCAGTAAGTTTATGTAGGCTGTGTTGTATTTTATCAACTTTTTTTGATAGAACATACATTCCATATCTGCATTTTTGCTCTATGGGTCCTTATTGCTGCATTGTAATTGACAGTGTTCTCTATGATCTTAACAGAACAGTTTCTTTGCAAACCGACTCTCTTTACGTTTATATGTAAATTTTGCTAACAAAATTTACAAATAACAAATTTTGCTAAGTGATTAATTGTCTCAAAAATTATTGCGATAAACGATAATATTGTTTGAAGACCTTTTTACACTGATTTAATGGAAATGACGTTATAATGCATGCAATTTCCTGCCAAAGATAGATACACTTTATTTTCAAAAGAACACTTAACACTGGAACTGATAAACAAAA
>CAEFZX010013750.1:0-29604 GCA_903066825.1 Alfaro cultratus | reverse complement strand
TTAGTTCTCTCCCTGGTTTAACGCACCTGGATCAAATGATGGCTCATTAGAGGCCTAAGTAGAACACTGAAATGCTGAAAAGGTTGTTGGTACGACCAGGGGAGAACTAAAACATGCAGGATACGCGCCCTCGAGGACCGACGTTGGGGACCCCTGGTATAGAACAACAGCAAAAAGAAAGGAAAATACCAAATGCCATCAGTCTTTTTACTACTTTAGTGTTGAACCTTGCTTCATTAGTGTAATGGTTCTGAATTAAGCTATCAAGGCAGGATTTATTTACTAGTATTCATACGAAGAGTGATAAAATATCCAAACTTTTGAACCATTTCATACCCTATTATTTTCTGTTTCCACCCTGAGAAGTTTTACATAGGATGTACTACCCTTTATTTTGAATTAATGTTGAGGTCATATTGATTGGTTGTAATAAAAAAAAACAACAATTAACTCACTGCTATATGGCCTTCAATATTTATCCCACTCACCAAGTTTGACTCATTTTAAACACCAGTTGGTAGCTGTTAAGAACATTGCAGCATTTACTTAAAGTGTGGTAAGGATATTTATTCATTTTCAGAGTAAATGACTGGATACTAAAAACATTGAATAAATACACAAATGGTTTGCCATAAGTTAAATTTCATAGGGCTATTGGGTTTGCCATAATTTCACTGATCGCTCACCACTCCCGGCAGAAAACCTGAACCCACTCTGTGCACTCCAGATTAGAAAAAGCAGAATTCAACCTCCTGTGGCATTTGTTTGGTGTGGAGTGCTTTAACAATCATTCAAGTTTATTTGTATTACATTTTGTCAAGTGCTGTCATATACATCAGAATGTTGATTAATGCTACATTGATTTTGTTTCAAAAGCAACTCTAAGCAGGGGGGTGTTTAGTCTAGATTTAAAGGCACTCGGTGTTTTGGCTGTTTTGCAGTTTTCTGGAAGTTTATTCCAGATTTGTGGAACGCTGCTTCTCCGTGTTTGGTTCTGGGGATGCAGAGTGAGCAGCCTGATTGCGTCCACATTGGCAACAGTAGACATGTACTACTTTTATTTCAACAGTTTCTCTTCTACTTTATTTCCACCAAGCGAAAAAAAATTAATTTGATAAATGAATATTCTGTTAGTGGTAACACGTTACAGAAAATCATGCCATTTTTCTGGCGATTTAATTACGCAGTAAGTATGAACCTTCAATTCCCCTGCTTCTTAGCATGTATTTCTAGGAAAGACTAAAGAGGTGCAAGGTAATGGGCAAGCAAAATGTTTTATGTATATATGCAAGTTTTAAAAAAATTCTCCTTTCAACCTCTTAAGTCAGTACAATGCTATTTATATTTAACTGTTGCATTAAAAGATGTTTATTTCTTGAGTATCGCTTATCGCAGCACACTGTCCAAGCAGTTCACCGTTGTGGTTCACAACATTGGCGTCATTCTGTGGTATTACCTCATATTAAGCCGTGCTCTGCTCTGACAGTGTCCTCACCGTGACCCCACAGCGTGGCCGCTCGCTGACCTCTCTTATTCCCACCCTCCGTACCTTCTGTCTCTCTGGCTCTTCATCACTTCCTGTAGTCGAATTTTTTTGTTTGTTATTGGTATATTTGCTTTTCATTTGGTACCAATTTTGATATTCATTGGTGATTTCAAGTCATTTATGTTGTTTTTGTCTTGACCTCCTTTTATTACCAGAGATTTGGCTGTTTCTCTTTTTTTTCTATTTAATCGCTTAGGTGTCTGACAGTATCCAACTAATTATTGGTCATTTATCAGGCGCACCGCTCTGCATCTTGCTGTAGTTTGTAACTCTTGTAAGGCTTAACTACGGCGCTCTAGCTGGTTGAGGATCAATTGTAGCAGCAGCTGTCTGTGAAGTCTGCAGGCAAGGCTGCTGTGGCTCCCACATGACATCCAGTCTCCACACTGCAGCCTTTGAAGCGCCTGAACTCTTCACCCCTGTCTGAGCAGGTCGGCTAGAGAGCAGCAGAATAGAGAGATTGAGAGAGCGAGGGAAGGGGGGCAGGGATGGAGAGAGAGAGATGTGGAATAACAGAGCAGAAAAGAGGGGAAGGGAAGGGGGGGAAGAGATGTCATTTAGGCTCTGGCCAACTCTCATCGCTCTGTCCTCCCCCAGCTCTTCATTCTCATCCCGCTGTCTTCGTTTCTATCTTACCCTCGGGTGTTCTTTTTCTGGCACTCTTTGACAGTTTTTTTTTCTCCCTTCACCCGTCCACTTTGCCTCGCTGCCTGTCCTCCTCATTGGTTGTCCCTCTGCTTTCGATGCATCCATGTGGTGCAGCGTCTTCACTTTTTTTGTCCTTTATCTAAGGGTAATTAGAAACTACAGCCAAAAGTTTGTCCTGAGTTAAAGGTTCACATATATTCACCATGTCAAAGTTGACCACTAAAAACAGTAAATCAGGCAAACTCTCATCACTTCAGCTCAAACTGAGCTAATAAGTGCTATTAAGGGGCCAAAGGTAGATCTAATGTGTTTCTATTAACAAGGAATCGCTTTTGACGTCACATTTCTGCTTTACTTCCACCCATTCCTGAGGCTAATGCTCACATTTACAAAAGTTTAGATTGAAACGAAAAGACTTACTAACTCTGACTGAATCTGTAAGTTGACAGCTTATTTAAACATCTGACGGCAAAAAGATGTGAAAAAAAACTGATTTAAAGAGATATACAGATTCTTTTGTTGTTCAGTTATTTTATCTTTTCAGATATGCTGAACATAAAATAACTAATAACAAAATAATTAAGACTGTATCACATATAGACATGGAGTTTCATTGATTAAAAATGTAAACAATTCATCCAGTTTCCATATCTTTGTGCTGCATTTCAAATATTAATGCTGCAGAGTCTGTTGTAAAGAATAATATATGTTGTGTTATGGCATAAATAAATTACTATTTGGTGCCTGCCCTGTTTGTGGGTCATGATTCCCTACAGGTAAAATACATCGCAAAAAGAAACAAATTTACAGGTTTCACATCTTTTAAATAAAATACTAACCCTCAACAGGAACAGTATCCTGAACAAAAAGTTTTAGTAGCTCTAAAACATTTTTTTGAAAAAGAAAGACTCTTCCAATATAAAAATGCAAAATACATTTTAAGTTAACTTTTCTTAGTAGAATAGTTGTGTTTATCTAGCATCTAGTGTTGTCTAGTGGCGTATGGATTACAAACTCTCAGGGTTGGATTTAGCTTTTGAAAATCTTGCATAAAATCATAAATGGAGAGTAAATACACAAACTTAACGCAAAATTAACAATATAATTTTCTTACAATAGAAACTATTAAGACAACTCAAAGTATGTAAGTCTTTCAATATCCAAGCATAAGTAGAACCTCATTTTTCCAAAGACTTGTACTGAAAAGCTGACTTTGCTGCACCCAAATCAGTTTTTACCTAACTTATTGAACTAAGCTAAATGCAGAGAGCATTTTGAATGTTTTATTCTAGGTTAAAATTAATTTCTTCAAATGACCCCAAAAGAAATTGAAAACAATATATATTTATTTGAATACAATCAACATGCAAAACAATCTTTAGTTGTGGATTTATGATGAACAACACCCCTTACCGAAAACAAATAAAACATTTCTGACTACTTCATTTCCTTCATTTTAGGTTTTTTGTTGTTGTTTTCTTCTTTTGGCTTGGCGATTTTGACTCACTGATCCCCTGCATTAAAACTTGCATTTTGATGTGTGTTTTTTCTGACTTTTACTAGAAACTGAAGCAATAGTGCATGCAAGGCAGCTCGTCTGGACTGAAGGGGCTGACAGATACTGTACATGCACACAGACTATGCACTGCTTTTTATGGCTGCAGAACATTAGGTCATGACCCGAGCCAAAGAGCCATATCTACTATTAGTGTGGGAGTGAGGCCGTATTTAAATGTTTTTTACTTTGTGACAGGTAGACGTTTCCTCCGGCCTGCTGTGACGCTTCCAGTGTCTGTGCTTCCTCTCTTCGCAGAGGAAACATTAGTTGCTGCATATTCTGTCCGTCACGTGTGTGTTTTTTGTGTGCAGAGCGGCCACCGCTGCTGTTAAAGCTGTGATCTACTGATGGAAGCTCGCGTGTCCCTTGGTTGACCCTTACAGTGCAGTCCAACCCCCACTCCCCCACTCCACTTCTCCATCAGCCTCTCCTAGGTTATTCGGCCAACTCAAGCCACCTGATTAAAGGATTAGTGAGGCTGATGGTTGTCAGTGTCCACCCCCCATGCTGGTTGCTACCAATAACCCAGACACCTGGCTCTGAGGGATGAAGAAAGAGGGGGTGGGGGGATGGTTGTGCTTTAATTCAACGCTATAAGCAGTCAGATAAACAAGCCCATTGATTAAGTAGATTCTTTTCCGGCCAAACAGGTTCAGCGTTGCTGTCTTGAGTTATCAAGCAAACGAGGAGAATGCAGTCAAGGCAGGGGTTAAAATAAGGCTTCTGGTTTCTATCCTCCCCACTGCCCTCTAACCTTCCTCCACCCTTCCCAGTGCTCCCAGTGACCTGCCAAATTCATACATCCCATAATCGCGCCGAGTCGCAACACCAGGCGCGGTCTATGTTCTGCTCTTGTTTGTCAGAGTTCTGCAGTACCATGAAACAGTGTTTGTCGTGTTACACTTTCTTATGCTTTTTAAATATTTCACATCATCAGACTAATTCTAATATCAGACAATGATAACCTGAGTAAATATTTTTAAAAAACTGTTTTCAAATTACATTTTTATGAAAATGTGGTCTACTCCCTTGTCATTTTTTTTTTTAGTTGATTTACATTAATGAAGCCCAATCCTGATTACAGTTTTATAGTCTGATCTACCATAAAACTGTTCAAATTATTATATAAACATATGATTATTGTTGGATATGATATTTAATATTATTGTGCCATTATTGTTTTTTTTCTATATATAAAAAAAAAACATTCTCACCTGTGTTGACACTGTACAAAAGTCACTGAAGGAAACGACAGAAAAAAACTCTAAAGAAGTCACTGAGCTCAACTTCCTGCTTTGTAAAATGTGAACAGAAATGGAGTGGTGTCAGATTTTACTTGTTGAGATTTCTCTTTTGTCGTTGTCAGAACACCACAAGCTATTTCTCCTGCTAGTACTAGACTCATGCATTTGTTTTGGTTGTATTTACCCAGAATGCCCTGCGCTATCATCCATTTCCTGCTTTTGGAGCGGTCTCCAATCTGCTTGCCGTTCACATATACACTTGAACTGCACCAGACGATTAGGACTTTCTACGCAAGCGAACTAGAGTTCTATTAAAGCGGACCAAACAGGACTAATTTGAATGCACCATAAGTTGATAATCTCTGAATGGCTTAAAAAACACATTGTTTCAGAGTGGCCTAGTCAAAGTCTGGATTTGCTTTGCAACCTTTAGCTTTAAAACCCTTGTCTCCTCAACCAGTTATCCACCTATAGGGGGAAGTCAAATTACCTGTTTGTTATGGAAGAATTACCTTTATCTGAAATGTTTATGTGGCAAAAAAGTCAAAACAGAAGAAATCTATAATTTTATGGCACTGAATATTTTTTGGATATCTCCAGATGGATCTGGCCGGGGTTCTGCAGACGAGACCGAGACGTTCCTGAAAACTGGCATTTTATTTTTTAGCTCACACACAATTTGAACTTGTGAGGGAATTAAAGCAACGGCTTGTTCTCACCTTTTGTGCCACTGTTTTTGTGAGCTAGGAAACGATAATAATAAAAAAAAAACAATTTTCAGTTGAATAAACAGATTTGTTGCCCCTTTGTTAACATTCAAAGTGTTTTACTGCCTTTCCTGTTTGCTTCAGTGAACCCACGTGAGCTGCTGGATCGCTCCTCCAAGCAACAGCGTGACCTCTCCATGCACTCCTGCCCTAATAATCACCCCGCTACATGCTAGCAGACTCTTCTCCAGCTCTGAAGGGAAACCCATGGTTTAGGGTTTATTTGGATTGTTGAATTTCTGCCCTTTTTTAAAAATCTTTTCATCTTTTAGCTTAGCAGATTGAGTCAGACTTCTTATTTAGTTTAGTTTTTAATAAATCTTGGCTAAATAAACAGTTTGGAATGGGAATTAATCCCCCTCTATATGCTTTAATAAATTTGATGGATCTACAAATATATTTTGCTTGCTATAGTTCTGTGATTCTTGGAGAGTAAACAAAATTAGTTATATCTATTTTCAAACTGTAGACTTAGAAGTAGATGATTGGTATAAAGAAAATAGCTAAATTGACAGATTTTATTTGTATTTTCCCCAAGTTTTATAGTTTACACTTTGAGAAAGAAAAGGTAATTGTTGCTAGTAAACCAGCAAAGGACAAAGGAAACGTAGAAGTATTTTTCTGGTCAGAATGAGCCATAATTGAGCTAAGTGGCATATATATGCAACGCTGTGAGGAGAAAGAGTTACTGCATGTTACCCTGAACACACCATCCCCAGGGTCAGACTTGTTAATGGCAGCACCATGATATGGGAAGGTTGAAATTATCTCCAGTAAGATTTATTTTTCCCAGCAGGTTGGAGTTTATGAAAAGATGGAGAGAGATAGATGCATGGTTGATGTTGGAAGAAAGTTTTTCAGAAGCCTCTAAAAGCGAATGAATGAATATAATTCAATTCATGCATGAATTGAATTACAGCTTCAATATCATCGTCCAGCAGGACAAACCAGGTTTCCATTGCAAACCTGGCCGTCAAATTTCGACTTGATCAGGGGGTCAAGTCAAAATTCAAACCTAACTCTGTGTCTTTGGTTTGGAAATACTTCAATCAAAAATACTTCATTTATCCCACGTGTAGAGTTGTCAAGGATGGTGATGTTGTGGGAAAGTTATTTGCAGTAGAAGTCATTCCCGCAATGAATCTGAAGAGGCCTCTGACTAAAGACTGTTGCTGTATGATGGTTTGATCACTGTCATGACATACTAACAGCTCAATATCTGGGCAGCAGAGACAGTAATTCATAGTAAAATGTCCTGGATAACACCAACAGTTGTTTTAGTCACTTCTAATCCACATCATTTGCTTTTGCTGTCTCTAGGTTTTCCCTGAAAAAAAAATGGCTAGAAAACTGTCTTAATTCAATCCTACCCCCTACACCAGAAGTGCTCAAAAATATGACCTGGGGGCATTTGTAATTTTTTGTTCAGCCCCTGATTACAGGTCAAAACAGTTAAAAAATATAGCCAACAAATTAGAAAACAATTTAGAAATTGCCCTTTTTTTCTTTTAGTAAGGCAACAGTCCAAAGCCCTTTTCATTCTTTGGATCTTTAATCTTTATTTTTATTTTTTAAAGATCCAGCAGATTACCTGTTTATTGTGTAGCACATAAAACTAAATAAAAATCACAATAAACTCATTTTGACCATTTTAATTTAAACAATTTTGTTGCCTCCCACTAGTTAAACTTTTCCAGTTTTGGCAATGCCCTACACCTTCCTCAGAACGTTAAGCTCAGCACTATAACTGACGGGCTCACTTGCTTTCTTTTTTATCTATGTTGTTTTAAATTTTTATTGGTGTTCTTATTGCTTTGTAATTACTTTATGTCTTTCATAAAAGTGTGTTTGCAGAATCATTTCATTGTGTTCAGGAGCCAAAAACAGAAGCTGCATTCATTTTAAAATCCGTAAGAAGCTGAAAGATTGATTGTTGTAATTTGTATTTGAGAATGACGAGCTTTTCAGAAAGTCTCCAGAATTTAAATGAATATTGTTCTGACCAGGAGTTGCTGTCTTCTCTCTAGAGAACAGCAAAGATGCCCAGTACCAGAAGGTGAAGGTAAAGGCCGAGCCCATGGAGGTGGACCCACCCCCTGCAGAACTTACCCCGCCTGCCTCCCACCTGCTGACCTTCAGCACTTTAGGGGCGAGTGAGAAGAACGAGCCAAGGAGCAACCTCCCAGAGACGTTGGCCTGCCCCCAGAAAGACCTCTTCTCCCAAGACATATCGGTCAAAATGGCTTCAGAGCTGCTGTTTAAACTGTCAGGTATGCTCCCTCTCAGGACACAAACACTGTCACACATCATCCACACACACATCAAGAGGGAAAAAAAATATGACTTTAATCTCAGAATATTGAATGACACCAAATCTAGTCTTCAAACTCAAATCTACAAGTAAATACGGCCCAGACTTTCAGAGAGGATAAAGTGTAGGTTTGCAAATCTTACAACAAAGAATAAGCAGTTATGTGATTATTTGCATATGGTAACGAGATAATTGACATACACCCAAGAATGTGTAGTCATTTATTTAGATTTGGACATAGATGAAAACAGAATTGGATAATTCTGAGATTAAAGTACAACATGCAAATGTGATGGAAAAAGTTCCCTTCATCTGATAGACGGTCTGTTAACATATAATCATTTGAGACATTTAGTAAGATCCAAGTCAACTTGAAATGAAGGGAGGAACTACTTTTGTCGTCTTTAGTTCAACAGATCAAAATTTGTAAAAATTTGTGCTCCAGAGTAATGATGCACTCATTGACTTTTTCCGATATCGGTACAGATATCGGAGGTTTAGCATCAGCCGATACTGATCTGATACTGAGGAACAGTGCTGAATTGACTTAAAAATGTCACAGACATAAATGTACTGAATTACAAGTTTGAATTGTAAGTTTATTTGATAACTATGTACCACTACAGCACACTTAGATACATCAATACCTTCACAAGCTTGGTAAAACATGTAAAAACACCTTTAATTTGTTCAGTCAGTGCAATTAGGAGTATAAAAGCCAATGTAAAATAAATGATAAAGAAACAGAAACTCATAAAAATAATAGATTGACTGCATGGCAAATGTATAAAAATAAACTATAACAATCCTTCTTTCAAATGGTTCAGAAAATGCAATTATGAACTCTAAATATAATGTAAAATAAATAAATAAAGCATCACCTCACTCAGAGCACAAAGCATAAAATTAGATTGAATAGATTTGCTCTTATGGATCAGGCACATTGTCACTGATACCCAATATAGAATGTTTTTCAATATTGGGACCAATACATCTATTAACATTGAATCGGTGCCTCTCTACTCCGGAGAGTATGATAAGAGTTGGGGTGTATTTATCGTCCCTTAGAGAGAAAAAAGATAAGTCGATGTGGCCGAGGCTTCTTTCTATCCAACGTCTGCTTTCTGTCGCTTAAATCCAGCTGTTTTTTGTTTGTTTGTTTTTACACATATTCACACATTGACAATTTTTTTTTTTTTCCACATCGTCTTTTACGCACACCTTTACACGCTCACACCAGGCCCCACGGGAATCGGCGTCTGCACAAATTCCCGCTCTCCTCTGTCTCTGTCTCTCGCTTTCTCTTTCTTTCTCTCTCTCTCTCTTCTCTCCCCTGACTTGTTTTCAGACATGCCGGCTCAAGCACACTTGGCTGCACATGTCCCCCCCCCTCCTCTTCTCCACCCTGCCACCCCTTCCTCATCACTTCCCCTCTCTCCCTCCCCTTTACATTTCTCCTGTGCGGCATCTCCATGGCAACGTGAAAAGAGACCTCTGTCCTTGGCGAACAGTGTGACGGAGCGGGGCGTTTCGGGTACGGGGGTGGTAGTGGCGTTTTGTAAAGGCGGCAGCGGGGTGAAGGGTGAGGGTGATGGTGGGGGGGTTATACAGCTTGCCCACCCAGGGAGGCCGGGGCATCGTCGGCCCTGGCAGCAGCGACTGCCACCCTCTCAGAAGTTGTTTTGAACGTCGAGGGGGGGCTGGAACAGAGTGGGCTGCTGTCACACAATGAGCAATCAATATGAATTACCCAGAGCAGTAGGACCTCAGAGACGCATCAGCAGCAAGGTCGCTGTGAACACTGAGATGATTGCAGCTTTGAAATTCACTTCAGTACGTCGCCTTGAAACTCACACGTAAGTCTTCGCTCTCACTCATTTACTGGAGTGGCCTTTACTTCTGAACACGGGGAACTACACGCTCTGAGCTCTGGTTTTGGCTGCTTTCACCTCCTTTTTTTTACACCACTGTTGAAAAGTTGCCAAAACCTCAAGTCTCTGTCTGTTTGAAACTTTTGGCTTTATTAGACATGCGTGCAATATTTCAGTACATTTAAGGTGTGCGGTACAGTATATATCCTCTGACTAAACAAAATTATCAATCTTAGATCCAACACTGATACTGACTCGGTATTGGTATTATCAATGTATTGAATCGATCTGTCCACCTCTACTGTGCAAATGTGTATTTGAAACCTTCAGCATTATTTGTGTGTATTTGGTCTTTTCCAGCTTCCCATCAGATAGTTTTTTTTAAACAAAATTTTACCGCCAGACGACTAAGAGAAGCAGCTTGGTCATTGCCGATGTCGTTTATGACTCAGATTTATAGGTGTACCAGAAACACGCAAATTCAAATGTCCCGGCCAGATAGAAACCAATTAATTGCATTAAACTTTGAAATCTATGTATTTAATTAATTAACCTTTATCTTCCAATGAACATCCCAAGATAAAAATCACATAAAATCCCAACATAATACTTTCTCAATTGGATTTTGGTCTGAAATTTGACTGGAGCATTCTGACACACAATTCTGTTTCGATCTTAACCATTTGCTCTTTTACAACCTCGTTTTACAGCCTGTTAACGACATTTCCTCCACGATTGAACCGTATTTAACTCCGTCCATCTTTCAGTCAATTCTGGCTATCTTCCAGAATTGACACTTCACATTTTTATGTGTAAAAACCTTTTAAAGCCATTCACTTTCACAATTTTTAACTACTTTGTGTTGGTTTGTCACTTTAAATCTCAGTAAAAAAAACATGGAGTTTTTGTGGTTGAAATGTAATAAAATATGAATAACTTCAAAAGGTGTGAATATTTTTGCAGGTACTGTGTCGTTGAAACCCTTCCAATTATTTTTTGTGAGAGAAGTAATATTAGGCGTGTTACTTATGGTGTCATGTCAGCAGTTGATGGATGAATCAATCACAATGTGCAGCCGCGTCAACGCCATTAATCTTAACAGCACTAAGCTGAGTCAGCAAAAAAATAAATAAAAAAAATTATTTTTTTGCAAGTTAGGAAAATGAAAGACGAGCTGCTGGATCAAAAAATGCCATAAACGAAATGTTAAATATTTCAGTTACTTTTCTTTAATCATAGCTGAGTTTTAAATAGTCGACTCTAGTCCTGGTTTGACTCCTTTTAGTACATCTTTAGTGTGGTCTTAATGCCAAACCTGCTGTGAAATTATCATGTTTGTATCTACTGAATAAAGTAAAGATTTTACAGATCACAAACTTTTCTAATAGATCTCTTCAGTGAAGAATCGCCTAGCTGAGGTTGGACCAATGTTTCTGGACTAAATGGCTGCAATAATTGTCACAGTTTTCAAACTAACCACATCTGTTGAAACACAAACCGAATCAACAATATCATTTTAAATTTAACTCTTGCAGGGGTGTCCAAACTGTAGATGGGGGCCATTTCCTAGCCGGTTTTGCTCGGAGCCCAAACTTGAATTCATAATACTTTTTTTGTTTCTATTTGTATCCTGCACATGTTGAACCTTTTTAAGGCTTCAGAATCCTCCTAAAAACCTGCCAAGGAAACAACTTTAAATCAGATCTTTCAGCAGCAGCTTGTCACAAACCAGTTTCCATTTCTTTTCCAAATCGATAGAAATAATCAAATGTAACATTTTGACAGAAGAAATGTAGATCAGCACCAGTTAGGTGAAAAGATTTAGAATTTGGTATGAATTTTATAAAAAGCTATTAGTAGAAAAGCTTTGCATGCAGTAAATGAACTGAGGAGGTTTTATCTCTCAGGTTTTATGCTCAGTCTTTGCTGTTTGATGAAAACACGACTTCAGTTAATTTTGACACGTCTTTATTTGTCCACAAATAAATCCACTTTGCTCATTTTTTTAAAAAGCTCACAGCAGATGGTATGTAGTCAGGGTCAGCTACAAGGACTGGACAGAAAGGAGTGAAAAACACCTGAAGGAAAAACTTGAAAAGACCTTCAGGAAGTCTGGAGAAATATTGGCTTATTTTTAAGGATGAAAACAAGAACTGAGAAATGTAAATAAATGAAGCTTGGTTTGATCACTTTTATCACGTTTGTCATGTTTTTAGTAAAGATCTGTTGACAGCAGCTGACATAAACTTAAAAGAGTCTGAATCCTCTCACAGCTGCTGCAAATTTTCCCTTTAAATTTAAAGTCTGAGTTGTCATCTGACATCTGCCGTGAAAACACAAAGAAACAGATGTATTTGGTATGAATAAAGTTACATTGACTCTGCTGATGAGTTTGTATTCTCTTCTTTGCAGAAAAAGTAAGCAAAGCCAACAACCACAAAGACAGTAACATGGTGGGAATAAATAGGTAGGTCAGTTTCTCTATAAATACTCTGTTTTTATTTGTGCTTTTTAAATGGTCAGTGATAGTTGGAGTGCGACTGAAACCTGTGGGTGTTTTTTAGTGGCTGTGTAAGTGTTGGTAACATCGGCTCTGCTTCTCTCTGTTCCAGTTCATTCCTGGACGAGTGCTTCAGACAATCACCCTTTAACTCGCGCTCCAAGAGCTCGTCCCCCGCAGAGGCCAGTTCCTCCACCAGGGCGCCGTTCCACGGTGAGGAAATGTTACCGTGTAGTGCTCAAAATTACAGCAGTCCAACATCATTAACCAGATCAAGCAATGTGTTTCTGTAGAAATGATACTTGGAAACAGCAAATCATTCACCTGCTCAATTTTATGTTTAAAAGTGACGAGAGATTAAAAAACCTACAAAGAGGGTTTGTTCTGGTTCTTGAACCCCTTGAAAATGCTTGAATTTCAATTAGGCGTTTTCAAAGTTCTTGATTTCTGTATAAAATCATTTGAAAGTGTTTGATATTCAAACTACATCATTTTGTAATGAATTGCAACCGAATGCTTAGCTGAATGCCTAAATTTGGAAAAAGTTATTTACAGTTGGAACCAGAAATCAAACCAGAATTTTTTTTTGCAACTTTTTGAAATTAAATCAGACTAAACTTTTCTTGTTTTAAGTCAGAATTACCAAAATTATTTCTATTTGCTAAATACCAGAACAAGTTCAGAGATTATTTCGTAACATTTTCTTGGTATATTGTGCTTTAGCATGTAATTTGAACAGGAAGTCTTTTACCTTTTCACAACTGATTTGGATTGTTTCAGTGTAATGAATATTTATTATTCCTAATGGCTGAATGACTTATTGATCTGTGTAACTGAAATAAACATTGTCTTATATTTTATACATTCAGCAAAGTTATGTAAATGTGGGGAAGTTTTGTTAAATTAGTGTTTGGTTTGTGTTAAACTGTTGAAACTGTTCATCAGATGAACCTAAAAGGAAGTTGCAGTAGACTGTGAAGCATGGTGGGTGAGGTATCATGATATGGGGATGTTTTTCACACTATGGAGACGTGCCTAGGTTTAATCGATTAATAATAATAATGGGATATTATTATCCCATTATTAAATGGGATAATAATAATGAGCATGCATGTCGGGTCAGTCGGGTCAGTTAAACTTAAAAATACTTTGTTTACCCTACCGAAAAATTAAATATTGTCGTATTTTGTCCAAGTAGTGGCTGTGGCTGGCGATGCTGTAAGCAGGAAGGATCTCCAGTAGCTGTCAGTCTTTAACAGATTTAATGAGGCCTCTGACTGAAGGCTAACAACTCAACATCGCTGATGATATTCACTTTTTCTGACTTTCTGTAGGGTAAATAATTGCTACACATCTTTATGTTTTGATTTGGAGTAAAATGTGCAGAAAATGTATTTATATGTATTTAGATTAGATTTATTATTAGAGTTTTGAGCTTTATAAAATGTTTAAAACACTTTTTAAAAGTAAAAATAAAATCAGATTTTTATTAAATATTTTATGTTGGTGTCACTAACAGGTAAGCATTCATTAATTCAGAGGCTCAAATTAAAAATCACTCCTTCAAAGTTGGGTAAGTTTTAAACCCAAATCCCAGATCTAGCTCTGACATACTTCATAATGCAGTGATGTTCTGATTCCACACACACAAACTGCATTTGCACAATTTGGGAGTTTTTTTTATTTTTTTTTATTTTTTAATAAACTGAGGTTAGGGCTCTCTACTTGAGTTGGCCTTTCTGAAGCCCGGAGCGTCCACCTGCCCCGCCCGACTCCCCCTCATCCCTGGCATCTCTCAGCTTCCCTTGGTGTGTCTTTGACAGTGAGGGATCCAGAGGTTAATTAGCTTGTGCCAGTTTCCTCTGTCCCTCTGCCAGTTAATGAAAATCTGATTGGCTTCTGGGTGTCAACAGTGTCCTGAAAGTTAATTCGTCGAGGCCTTTCCCCTGTGAGTTTAAGCCTTACATCCAGCCTCTGCTGCTTTCTGCTTTATCACCTCTGTTCTGCTTCGCAGATTTTTCTGTCTCTAAGTTGGATTTCCTGACTTTTTTATTTCTTCTTTATCCAAATATTGGAGCATTGGTCAGATATAATGAAATGAAATAACAGTTCCAATCATATATACTTACCTGACTACCTTGGTACAGGTCCTGGGATCACCCAGTGTTTTTTTAAAAACAAATTTTTTATCTTAAAATGTAGCAAACCGTATCAATTTTAAATTCATACAAACTCAGATGTAGCAAAAAGAATAAAAAAATACAGCTGATAAACATTGCCTAATTAAAAACATTACAGAAAGGAATAAAAGAATAAATTCCGAATATCCCACGCCAAATCTAAAAATTTATTTTTAAATTATTTGAATAAAATAAGATCTAAATAAATGTTAATTGATAAGAAATACATTAGGAATTATTAAATTTATTTTTTAAATAAATATAGAAATAAGCGGAAAAATAAATATGTAGATAATAAAACAAAAATCTATCAAAACTCAAAATTATATTGCTTAAAAATATTTAAGTGGAAATGAATTCTTAGAAAAATGTAAATGACAAGTCAATTGTCACTTGTAATGAATTAAATGTCTGAATTTTTCAGGTTAAACGGAAATTATTTCATCAGGGATTCTCACAGTTTCCCCTCTTCCAGTCTGGATTTAGCTCGCTCCTTCATTTCTTGTTTGCGTCTCTCCTCTCGGCTCTAACAACACTAATTAAGGCGTTAACCACTTCAAGGCCATCCACTTTAATTGGCTTAATCATGAGTGTATTTGCTGGGTCATGGCTTTGGGTCCATGCAGTCTGACTTCTGAGACCCTCGAGTGACCGACCCTTCCTCCTGCTTCTCCTCCGAATCAAGTCCCCTAATTCTCCTCCGCTTCTTCGGCTTCAGCCACAAATCCTTTAAGTTTGGAATAAAAGCTGTGCCTGAAATCAACTCACTTCAGTCAGATTGTATCTCATGCAGGAAGTCGGATAATGAAATATAATAATCACATATGTCACTACTTTCCCTCTAAGTTTGTACATTTGCGTTACCCTCTCTCTAGAACTTTTACTGGCAAAGATGTGCACAGAAAAATTAAAACAAATATTGCTCTCAAATGCATCAAAACTTAATTCATTCATCTTGAGATGTTTTAAGCTCAAATTTAAACTACCCTTATAGTCACTAATCATTGAATATTATAATGACTAATCAGATTTTAAAAAATGGCACATTCTGCAGGTTTTACATTTAACCACTTAACCCTCTCAGGCTCAAATTAAGTTCTAGTTGCAGGAAAAATCTGATATTTGGAGAAAATGATCATAAGGGGTAGTAATATACAATTCAGACTTTTTTTCAAAATAGTCAAAATTATTAAAAAGATCATCAAGCAAATCTGCAACATCTGCCTGGAGAGGGGTAAGCCTTTTTTATGCAATATTAAAAATGCATAAAAAATACAAATAAACATAATTGAATTATTTTTAAAATAAGAAAATTAAAATCTTATTCCTTAAATTTTTTTTAGTGAACAGTTGATCATTTGTAAAAGACTGCATCAAAATGTGGAAAGCTCAGACCTTTCTGCTTGACTTAATCAGTACAGTGAAGAGCCGATCTGTTGACCGATTAATAACTGGACACTAAAGGTGCTTAATAGGAGTTTTTTTGGGGGGGGTTTGTTTTGTTTTTTTTTACTGAATTTGAACCAGGTGAAGCTAAAACTTACGGAGTTTGTTTGTAAGCTTTTGTTTACAAACAAAAGCTTTCTTTATCACATGTATAATGTATTTCTTTTTGGCTTATCTGCTTGGAGTGTGTTCTTTCAGCAATTGGCATACTCTAGTTGATGATTAATATATTTAATCGATTACTAAATTAGTTGCCGATTATTACAAATCGATTCATCAAGATTAATCCTATTAATCAATTCAGCCCGATAAGCACTTCAACACTTTTTCAGCAAGTTTCCGGTTTTGC
Organism: Alfaro cultratus; assembly: GCA_903066825.1. NCBI lineage: Eukaryota > Metazoa > Chordata > Actinopteri > Cyprinodontiformes > Poeciliidae > Alfaro > Alfaro cultratus. Next base: position 13,184 of record CAEFZX010013750.1, on the reverse strand, counting down.
TTTAAATAAAGAACTTGATTAGATTATTAAATAATAATTTCCAAGTCTATATTGCCTCTACGGACAATATTGAACAAGTAACCAGTGAAATTGCAATGTTAAATGCAATTCCTGTCAAAAGTTTGGATGTTTTTGACTTGCCAGTGCAACCCGAAAAAGTTAGTCTGTATTCCTGGTATTACGCTTCATTCTGACTCTAATGATTTCTACTCCATGCCTCCATTGATGTTGGCTTGCTTTATGAAAGATTGAACTTTTTGACCAAAAACTCTCCTGGAGATTCCAGTGTAAAACAAACAATGAAAATGTGGATAAATACATTGTGTATTTAGTCCACTCATAAATATGGTGCCTGTTTCTCATCCAAATCCTGTGAAAACATTTAGAGTACATGCCTTCACGTATCATGAAGACCCGTTAAATAAAAATCCAGTCAGAAAATATAAAATGAGTCGTTATGAATCTTTCAGAAGGATAAGGATTCAAACCCGGACACAAAATCAACCTTCAGTCATGGCCATCTGAGTCCTCAGGCTTTAATCCTGTAGATAAACTGTGGGTGAGCTGAACAGAGGTGATGGTCAGGGATCTCTTTCTCTGTACAATGAGGTACTACAACATGTTCATAAGTAATTAAGCACCTCTGATTGCTTTAAAAATAGATATTTCTAAACATGACATTTTAAAGATAAGATATAAGGTTGCAAAAGGATTTAAAACTTTTCTTCAGCTTCAAATCATTTATTTTGGATGGAAAACATAGTAAAAATAATAAGAAAAAAAGGCCAGTAAAGTAACATCTCTCTTGATTAATTTTACTTAAAGAAAAACAAAAGATTACATGGAAAATGTAATTTTTTTTTCTTGCTTTGCTGTTTTAAGAAGTCCATAAAAGCTGCTTTGACACAAAGGAAAGCCCCGATCCAAACTGCACACAGCACGACAAAGCTGGTTTGCATTTTGGGGGTCAAAGAGGAAGTTAATATCTGACACAGAGAGGAAAAATGCTCAAGGTTGCTTGAGTCAGTGTAACAGCAGCTGAACGTCTTCTCACACCACCATCTGTTCTTTAGGGACTCGCCACAAAGTCTTCCCCCTACATGCCTGGAAAAAAAAGAAAAAGATATTTGCTTTCTCTTCCTGAAGTTTTCAGAGTTGTATAAATACCACATCATTTGTCACCAGTGGAACACACACAAGTTTTCTTCCATAATCTCATACAGGCACAGCTCAAGGCCAAACTGTGCAGCCTGAACAATGTACTCTGGGAATAAAGTCTTCATTTACTCTATGTAGCTTTTACAGCACAATGGAGAAAAATACTGCATGTTTTCTTTACTTCAGCTCTTTAAAAGCACCATCTCTGTTTTTGAGTTGGCATACGGTGAAAAGAAGCTGCAGAGGTGTACTTACCGTCAGAGGCTTCAGAGTAAAGGACTCCTGTTTGATGTTGACATTAAGAATGCGTTAAAGCTGCATCCCTCCTGTAGGTTAGATAAGGAGCATCGTTTAGACGGCGATAGGCAGCTTTCAGAGTTTTGGGTTCACGGTTGAACGAGAAGAGAAAGTCACATTTTTCATGTTTTTGTAATTCAATTTGGGTCTCAAAGGCTTCTAAAAAGAACTCAAATGCTTAAATAAGCCACCCAGCTATTTTTTGGCAATAAGCTAATGTTTTTAGGTGTCTGGAAAATGTGCAATTTTCAAAAACCTCCCTCCCTAGCTGTCACCTTGCAAACTCAGTTCCAGTACTTTTGGTCAGTTGGTTATACCGCTGTATGAACTGTACAATGGCTGTTGGAAAAGACAATTGTTTTGATGTTGATTTACCATTCTGAAACCACTTGCTGCATTCTTGATGGTTTTGCAGGAGACTCCACTTCTGCTTTTCAAAGATGTACAATTGCATAATTGTGGAGTAGTTTGCAGCCTAAAACAACTCATAGGCAGAACTGAGGAGACTAAAATCTCATCTGAGAATGACTTTGTTCAAAAAATTTAATGAATATGATTTTATATTGCCTGGAGACATATCCTGACCTGTTCAAGGAAGCATAAAAGGTCACTTTTAAGTGAAAATTTTTGAAAACCATTTATTATTTTCCTTATAGTTATGTGCTACTTTAGTTTTGTTTTATAGCATGAAATCTGATAAATACTTTTAAGGTTGGCGTTGTAATGTGACAAAAACATGCAACATTTCAAGGAGGTGTGTGCGAACGCAGCGAGTGATGGGAATGTGTCTTTATTTCAGACTCTGAGAAGGACGACGGCGAGCCAGGAAACGGCCTCGCCCAGTGGAAGCTACACGAGCAGCTCTTCCCCTGTCCCGTCTGCGGGAAGGTGTTCGGCAGGCAGCAGACCCTGTCCAGACATCTGTCGCTCCACACAGGTAAACCACATGCTCACACACAGAAGCTTGGTCTCCTTTATAGGGCTGAAACAATTAATCAGATTAATTGTTATTTTTCAAATAATGGCCAACTAATTTAGGAATTGATTAATCGTTAACTGGAGTGTACAGACTCTAAAAATGCCATTTTGCTGAGTGTACAGCACAATAAGAGCGGTAACTACATCAAAAGTGTAAAAAAACATAAATATTTTGCATTTACCCAGAACTCAAGTATCATAGATTTAACTTCACCTGATTCAAATTCTGTAAATATATTAAAAAAAAATCTAAGCACCCTTTGCTAATCAGTTATTAATGAGTTAATCCAAAAAATAATCAACAGGTTGGTCATAAACTGTGTTGTTAGTTTTTTAGCTGCAGATGCATTCTTTGCTACATTCGATCAAGTGTTCACTAAAGGAATGTTGTTACGTTGTACATAATAAAATGTGTATTTTATATTTACAAATTATTCAAATGATTTGTTTGTGTTTTTAATGTATTTGTAACATTGTATATTAAAACCTTAAATGGTTAAATAAAATTAGCAAAATGTGCCAATTTTTTATTCGATTAATCATCAGACTAATTGATTGATCGTCAGACTAAACGATTAATTGATAAAATAATCATTATTTGCAGCCTGACTCGTCTTATTTCCTTTAATGCATAGATGTTGTTTGTGGCGCCCGCTGTAAATAGATAAGGTTGACCAGACTAGATTACCCTTCCTCGAAAAAGATTACTACCGTGATTAGTCTCTCTGGGAAAACTGCCGTCTAATTACCCGACTTGAAGGATGCTGCACACACTTATGGTCCGACTGGTCTTCTCCATCCTTTTCGCTGTCCTACACACACACACACACACACACACACACACACACACACACACACACACACACAGAGGCTTGGGAGGCTTCCTCACTCCCTGGTGACCTGATTACTCTGCGTTTTCTCCATTGATCCATTCAACCCCATCCCCGTCTTCCACTGTCCCGCTCTCTGTCCTCGTTAGTTACAAGAATCTAATAATAATCCCACCTTCCCAGTTTTATTTAAAGGCACATTTCCTCTGGACTCCAGATAAATGGAGCCTTTTTGGGACACCACAGCTCACAAGATGAGACTTGTGTACCAAATGCCCCCCAAACAACCGAACATGCTCACACATTTAGGATACACACACACACACCATCTGAGAGTGTTGGCTGTGAACAGCTTGGCCACACCACAGAGAGCAGAAGCAGGGGCATATGTCACTGTGATGGTCTTTTTGGTTTCCCCGGCGACATAAAGGTTGCCTGGCTTCATGTCCTTGGGGCAAATGGGTTGAGAGTTAGTTTTTGTGTTTTTGTTAAGGGGGGAGTAGACTTGTTGTTATGCTAATTTGTTTTTGCATAAAAGGAAATGTGTTTCTGCGTGTCTTCTATACTGCTTATACTGAAGTTTACATACACTGAATAAAAAGATACGTCCATCCTTTTTCCTAACTATTTTGAAGTGAAATCAGATCAAACCTCTCTTGTTTTAGGTTAGTTAGAATCGCCAAAATTATTCCTATTTGCTAAATGTCACAATAATAAAATAATATTTCAGAGATTTACTTTTTAATGTCTTCAAGATCGAAAGTTTACATAAAGAATGACTGTCCCTTTAAGCAATAAGGGAAGGCCCAGATGATGATGTCATGGCTTTGGAAACTTCTGATAGGTCTACTGACACATTTTAGTTAATGTGATGCATTTCAAGGCCACACCTGGAACTCCCCGCTTTCTGATTTGACACGATGGGAAAGTCAAGAAGAGGACAGAATCGTGAAGCTGCAGCAGTCTGGTTCATCCTTGGGAATAATTTCAAGATGCTTGAAGGTGCCGCGTTCTTCTACTCAAGTTCAGACATGAGGGGAGTGTCCGACCATCAGGCCGCTCAGGAACGAGACAGATTCTGGTCCAAAATGTGCAGATTGAGCCCAGAACTAAAGCCAAAAAACTGAAAAGATGAAGCTGGTAAGACAGAGTCATTATCAACAGTGAAACTTATACCAACATGGGCTGAAAGGCCGCTCAGCAAAGAGGAAGCCATTATTCCATAAGAAACATGAAAAGTCAGATTGTACCATCCTAAATGTGAAGTTTGGAGGTGGCAGCATCATGTCTTGGGGCTATTTTGTTGCAGGAGGAACTGATGCACTTTATGAAGTGAGGAAAGAACATTATGTGGAAATATTGAAACAAAGTCAATGTTTTGACATAGCCATCACAAAGCTCTGATCTCAATCCTAAACGAGAAGCCGTGGGAAGATCAGGAAAGGCGTGTGTGAGTGAGGCGGCTTACAGATCTGACCCAGTCCCACTGGTTCTGTCAGGAGGAATGGACTAGAACTCCAGTAAACTACAGTGAGAAACTTGTTGGAGGAAACGCAAAAGATTTGACCCAAGTCTTAGGGTTCAGAGGCAGCCCTATCAAATACAGAGGAAAAGCATGAGAACTCCTGAATTTGAAGACATTAATAAATAAATCCCTGACATGCTGTAGCATTTAGCAAATAGAAATAACTCTGGAAATTTTAAGTGACCTAAAACAAGAAACGTTATGTTTGATTTAACATCAGATGGTGAGGAAAAAATGGTGTATGTTCTGGGTATCAAATCTATATTTATGTGTTTTTTACCTTCCTGAAAATTGGTCCATGTCAGGAATTGATTGACCAGGTTTAAAAGTTTGATCCAGAGTGAATTTTAAAATGAAGCGGGGTGTGTGTGTGTTGCAGAGGACAGGAAATACAAGTGTCACCTGTGTCCTTACGCAGCCAAGTGCAGAGCAAACCTCAATCAGCACCTGACCATCCACTCTGTGAAGCTGGTCCAAACGGACGCCGAGCAGATCGTCAGCGCCGTCACCGCAGACTCCGCAGAGCGCAAGAACTGCCCGTACTACTACAGGTAGGCTTCCCACACCGCACACACACTCAGGAGGTGACAACACTGAGGTTTTACACAGATTAATGGATACATTATAGATCGTATAACCAAATTTAGATTTTATATCTAACATTTCGGATGATGAACTTGAGCAATCATACATTTATCTTTCCAGAAGAATATCTGATTCACACGTGATTTATACGAGACGTTTTAGCATCCGGTCAAAAGTTTACATACACTGTTGGTGTCCAAACTTGTTGCCATGTGGACTAAAATTGCAAAGTCAAAAGCTCTCGTCTACCTCAGAGAAATATGTTAAAATAATTAAACATTTTGTTTAATTATTTTAAACAAAATGTAAAAAAAAATATGGGATTTTTATTTTCTACCTTCTCAACAATAAACTAAGCATTCAATGTTTTAATTAAATCAAGTCAGCTTTTTCTCTAGGAAGGGAATTAGTAATTCATTCTACATTCAAAACTTAAAAATAGTTTTGTAAATTTGGCTTATTAATAGAAAATTATTTTTAGCCTCTATTGGAAAAAACAAATGTAATTTAAAAATGTTTGCTTTATTTCATTTCATTTGTTAAAAGCAGATTTGGATACACCAATGCTTACTTTTAAGATATTTACTGTGATATTAAAGAGAAGGCAAAAATCCTACATATTAAGAAATGAATACTTTGTTCTGGACTTAAAGCTTTCTGTTGTAAAAAAAAAAAAAAAAAAAAAAGATTTCAGTTTATTGGTAATAACTGTTCACTAAAGAAAAGTAAAAGGTCTCCACTTGTGCTACTGGGTCAAGGATTGTACCCCCAACTCCAACGTCTCTCTGACAATATGGTCAGACAGCAATCTAAAGAGGAGCAGCAAAAGCAAATGAAGCGGATTAGCAGTGCTAACTGATGATGTCATCCAAAGACATGTTAGTGTGAAATATCATCTCTACTGTTTGGAAGTTGAACTGATAATTTGTCAAGACAACCACTGGACTTGAGTTGTAAGACTGACTGCTACTGGGGATCTTTCCTGCCCGCAGCATCGCCATCCACAATGGTTACTTGAAAATACTTGAATAATATGAGTTACAGCGTTTAAGTTCCCTGTAGGATAAAGTATTGTGATTGAAAACCCAGGATAAATGCAAACATTTGGTTTAGGTAATGTTTTTAATACACACTAAAGTGATCTGTGGTGTAATGACTCTACATGAGCTGCTTTTCTCTCTTTCTTGTGCAGCAAACCCAGACTGGTTTTAATTTTTTATTGACACAAAGTGACCCGTTTCATCATGTGAAACCAAACCAGTTCCCATCTGGTTTAACATTTTATCTAATACTCACCTGGACTGATTCTCTTTTTATTAAATCATTCTCCCTAGAAATTTCCTCCTTGTTTCAACACTAGAAACTAATTTTTCTAGTCATTTTCAGATAATCTTATTCAAACTAAAATGAATGCGGAGACACCATACATTTGGTAATTTATGCAGGCAAATGTAACACTGAATCTGACTGTCTCCCTCTTCTCATTCTCACCATTTTTCCTCCCTCCCCTCTCTGCTGTCTGTTCCCTGTCCAGCTGCCATGTGTGCGGTTTCCAGACGGAGCTGAATGCCCAGTTTGTCAGCCACATGTCGCTTCATGTGGACAAGGAGCAGTGGATGTTCTCGCTCTGCTGCAGCGTCTGTGACTACGTCTGTATGGAGGAGAGCGACATGAAGAGCCACATCAGCACCGGACATGCAGGTAATGACACCTGTCGGCGAAAAGACTCTGGCTTCGGTTGTCCTGTCAGATGTTGTAGTAAAAAAAAGAAAATCTAATTGAGATGTTTTATTGCTAATTCTGATTCTTGAAAAGAGTTATTTTTGGGAAACTTCTCACATGTAAGAGTAGGTGGAAACTTGTTTAGACGATCATTTTGACCTGGTTCTACAATAATCGGGGTTTGAATTTAAACAATGCGGAAAATTTAACATTTGGGTTTTATGTGACAGGCCAATATACACATTAGGTTACAATTAAGGGGAGGAACAAAAGTTTTACAAATAAAATCTGAAAAGTGTGGCATGAATTTGTATTTGATTCCCCTAAAATAAATCAAGTGTAACCAACTTATTAGCGAATGCAAACCATAAAGCAGGGTTTAGTTATAAAACAAAATACCAGGCTGTTTATAGGGAGAATTTTTTTTCTAATATTATTTCAAGTAAAGAAAATATTTAAAAAATTGAAATTAGAAAAAAAAATGAATAAAATCTGAAAAAGTATTTAGAAAAAAACCCCCTGAAAAATAAAAGAAAAATGATTTGAGAAAATGTCATCTGTAAGAAAATATAGGTTCAAATATTGTGTACATATTGTGTGTTCCTCAATTATAACCCCATAAACATAAATACTGCTCTTGAAAAACATTCCCATTTCAACCCTAGTTGTGAGCTACAGTGCAATGTTTTTATGTTTTAGAAAGGCCTAGTCAAAGGCTAGATTTGAATCCTATGCACTACTTTGTGTTGGTTTTGCAATTGTGGCGAAACATGAAGAGTGAATACTTTTACAGCTCTGTAATCATCTTTCAAGGTCAGACTGTGTTTTTCATTTCTGTGTGAAAGAAGCTAGAATTGTTAGCAGAAACGTTGTGATGCAGGAGTTTAAAAACACGGGGTCAGAGGTCAGTTCAGAGGACGGGCAGGAAGAAACAAACAAGCCCGGTCCGATCGACCGTCCTCACACTTTTAGAGTCGCGGCCCTGAGTCCCAGGTTGTCGATACGCGTTTTCTTGTCTGAAACAGCTTTGTTCAGTTTTATTGCTGATGTTTTTTCCTCTTTTTTTTTTTTCTGCTCCTCGTTGTGGGTGATGGTGTTGCTGGGTGGGAGTGTCCGGCGCAGACAGCTGAGGGGTCCTCGGCAGTCCGTGGTGGCCTTGTTTATCTGAGAAGGCTGGCCGTTATCGTGCCTGTTGGGGAGGAATCGATAGGCCTCGGGTCCTGAGAAGACAGGCTGGGTTCTGCTCTGGGGACGACTTTTAAACCTCGCAGCCTGCTGTGGCATTTATCTTTGTCTCAAACAAGACAGACTCCACCGATATATGTACAAAAACTTTAATCACCTTAAACTGCACAAGCAAACATCTTTGCATCCTCGGGAAGATTCATCTGTCAAGGTGCAGCTGAGTTTACTGAGCTTAAAAAGCATCTGCTGCATCTGTTTCATCACATCCCAGAAATGTGTTTTGTCATAAACAAAGCAATACTGCTAAATGATTGCTTTTATATTTTTGTTTTGAGCTGTCTGTAGGTTAATCTAGTTTTTATGTGGTTTTTCTGTTGGTGGGACTCAATTAAAATTTTTGATAGAGCTAATTACAGGGGCTTTAATTAATTAATTAAATTTTTATCAAAAACTATCAACAAAATAAACATAATTTTCAATTCAAAAACCCTTTTTTCTGATAAATTATTGAATAAGTAGGCTCAACAACACTGATATATTTATTGTTTTTAATGTTATTCACATTATTCAACTGTCAGATTAGCTCAAGGTGGAGCTTTCCAGTGTTTCAGGAACCATTTTTCCTTCATCGAACTTCTTTAGAAATGTGAATTTAGGATGCTAACGTTAGCATAGGGGACATCTGGGCTGCTGCAACATGTCTAACATTGAGATGCTTCAGGCTTCAGTTGCATGGCCTATGTTAAAGTTTATAACAGAAAAATTGGAAAAACAGTGAACAATTCTTGAATATAGATAAGAAAAGTGCAAGTTCCATCATTCTTTCACTTCTAACAAGATGTTACGAGTAATAAATCTGCCAATAGAACTAATACATTTCAGTATATATAAACAAGTTCCTATATCTTGCTGTAATGTTACTTGTAAGTTAGTTTTATCTTATTTCAAGTGTACTGAGATATTTCCACTAGAAAGTAGACTAAATACTAGGTAAGACTTGTTGTTTTTACAGTGTAATGGCCTAGTTCAAGTGCAGATCTGATTCCCTCTAAAGGGAACTCTCGAATCACAGAGTGTACTCAGTTTTTCACATTTATCTTCTCCATTCTCCGATGGGTATTATCGTAAACTTCAGGTAAAAGAAGCTGGAGTATTTTTAATCTTCCTGATACCTAAAAAAAAGGGGAAAAAAGTGGTGTAATTTCTTTTCTTCATGAGAGAAGGTAAGCGGATGCAGTAAAGGAAGCTGGTTGAGTTTATTAAAAATACGGCAAAGACCAAACTGTAATGACCTGCTATATATAGATTTGATGGAAGGTAATCATTCATCCTCCATCCCAGAATAATTTCCCTGCCTGAAAGAGCAAACCCGCTGCGTTTCTACATTGTTGTGTGCCTGTATTAAGGAGAGAGGTCAACCATTTGGAGGCTTCTTCCTGCCTCCATTCATTTCCTCCTGAGTGAATGCCCTTTGTTGCGCTGTGCCCCAAGATGCTCCCGCCATCTTAGCTCCTTCGGCCGTGACCTGCGCTCCCTGGCCCTCCCTGCTGCCGCCCCTCCTCCGTCTAATTCCCCCTCTCTTCTTGCTGAATTGTGGACTCAGAGAAGAGGATCAATAAAAGCCCACTGCATCTTGATTGGACTGGCAGCAGGGCTCCCAGTTCAGGCTGCCTGCTTTTATTCTGCATGTGTGTAGAATACTGTGTGTGTGTGTGTGTGTGTGTGTGTGTGTGTGTGTGTGTGTGTGTGTGTGTGTGTGTGTGTGTGTGTGTGTGTGTGCATGCAGATAACAATGGCAGTGCCCAGAAATAGATTTTCTGCACAGTATGCAGCCCACAGATTTATTTTTGGGTCTCGATTTTATATTCAGGGTTCATACTAGTGCTTGAAATCCTTGAAAATGTTTGAATTTCAAGGTTGGGAAAGGGCTTAATATTGAAACTGCATAGTTTTGTAATAAAGTGCAATCTAACATTTGATTAAAAGCCTAAATTTGGAAAATGTTACTTACAGATGAAACCAGATATTTTCGTACATCTAATAGAGACATTTTTTTCCCACTTTGTCTGAAGTGAAGTCAAAATAAACTTTTATTGTTTTTTGTGACTTTCTTTATGTGTTGTGTTCAAGCTTGTAATTTGAGCACAAAGGTAATTTACCTTAACACAATTTGTTTGGATTGTGTCAATGATATTAATATTTATTATTGCTAGTAACTCAATGACTTATATTTTATACATTAAACGTTATTGAAATTTTACTTTTTTTTTGTTAAATTAGTGTTTTGTTCTTGGACCACTCAGGTGTATTAAGTGGGTGTGAAATTTCAAAACATAAAAATTGACCTCTGCTATAGAAGGTAAAATACCATCACTAGATTTTATTAATGTGATAAATTACAAAACATAATAGTGATTGGAAGCGATCTTTTTTAGGTCATTTGTATTATTTTTATCTCCAAAGTGTGGTGCTGGAAAAGTTTGAAAACTTCCTTGAAAGTGCTTGAATTTTACTGTGGTTATTATTTCTCAGTTTTGCCATCTCACTAAGACTTAACTCTCACTTCCTTCCTTCTTCTGTCCAGGTTTGAATTCAAGAAGTCCCCTCAGCGAAACCAAGAGCACCTCATCGTCTCTCTCGGCCCTTAGCGATTCGCTCAACAGCTCGGAGGGCGGGGACGTTGCCCACGGCAACGAAGAACTGAAGAACCTGCTGGCCCCACCCTTGTCGGCGGGCAGCCAGGCGAGCTGCGGAAGTCTCTCGGGATCAGGAACTGAGGACAAGTCGGACAAAGGTTAGGAACAGGAAACACATGTTCCGTTTTATTTTATAGTCTATAAAACGTTTATTTTTTAATCATTTAAAATAATATTTCTTAATATTTAAAATCAGTCTAATCTATGCTTTAGCTATATTTGTAATAAGTTTTCAACCAGCTTTTTAACACGTGCAGCAGGACCTAAAACACAAACCACTCAAGCTCCTCCATTGAGACAGAGAACAAGCAAAGGGGGAGGGCCGAGGCAGAATTGGACTTTTCTGATCAGATTGGACTTTTCTGATCAATCAGCCACTAAAATCTAGTCCATACATGCCAAATGAAATAATAGGAGCTCTGGAGGGAATGAGATGTATACTCCACAGGCAGGGTATCTGTAAATATTTCCTTGGTAATAAATGAGTCACCCCAAACTGGCTTTTTTTAAAAAAATAGGCTCTTTGAAGGGAGAATAATCTGTGAATGAATTACAGAAAAATATAGACAAATTTAGAAACTAACTTCTTCCATCTTTTATGATTCCTCCTACTTCATTTTTAAACATTCTGACCTTTTTGTGTTCTTCCTTCAGTAGTGGCTTACGCACTACAAGATAAACGTCAGAATGAAAGGTGCATTGTTTGCAGTTTTCTGTCCGATCACCAATTTTAACAAAATAAATAAATAAAAATATAAACCTGACCTGCCTATTCTGAACTGGGGCAATACACTTTTTTTGTTGAAAGCAAGTCTCTAAGAAAGCACAACACGACTGTAAAAATCCAAAATGGTAATTATGTTAACAGGGAAGTTATGCTAACGAATGGAAGCATAACTTTTGTTAACAACCTTGTTTATCGAGGTTGTTAAAGGTATAATCAAGACTGGGACCTAAAGAATGAATTAATTTCATATTCCTATTTGAAAATAGAGTTGGGAGCTTTTTATTGATTCAAAAAACAAGAATCAATAAAATCACAGATGTGTCAGAATTATAGGATTTGCATGACATTTTGTTCTTACTGTATTTGATTGTTCCAGGAGGCAGTCTTGCTAAAATCTAGTATAGATCACATCCAGAATCTAATCAGACTAGATTTACTTTGCCCATTCTTCACTTATTTTGTTCTGTTATTCTTTTCTCTCCAGGCTTCGAGTGTGTTTTCTGCAACTTTGTGTGCAAAACACGCAGCATGTACGAACGGCACCTCCAGATCCACCTGATCACGCGGATGTTTGAGTGCGACGTTTGCCACAAGTTCCTGAAGACGCCCGAGCAGCTGCTGGAGCACAAGAAGTGCCACACCGTTCCCTCCGGAGGGCTCAAGTAAGGAAAGCAAGTACAGACACAGGTTCCTAACTCCACCAGTCCTTCCTCTCCATCGTCGTTCCAATTCACCACATACAAAAACCTCCAGAAATACATATTTACAACGGAGATGTGCCAGCTGAATTATTTAATCTCTACCTGATTTAAATAAAATAGAACAGAATTTATTGTCCTGCAAAGGGGAAATTCAGGTGTAGCAGCAGCAAAAGATATAAAGGTTCACACAAGAAATATATAAAAACAAGATTAACATTTGTGCAAAGTGCACCAGAAACTGTGGCTGTAAAATTTGCACCACAGCATTATGCTGCCTTCACCATGCTTCACATCTGGCAAAAACGTCTTATTTGTGAAAGCCTCGGCTCTTCCAAACAGCTAAAACTTTCTCTGACCAGAAACCTTTACTCCAGATAATTAGTTTTACCTATGTAAAAAAGAATATATTTTATAATATTGAGTGAAAATGTCACCCTAAATGAATTTTAAAAATTATTAGTATTTGAAGTTTTTTGTTTTTTTTGTCTGTGAAAACATCACACTAAACAACGAAAAATTTATAAAAATATTTTTAAAGTCCATGTGCACCAATCAGCAAACTTGGATTGTTACAGAATATAGTTGAGGGCCACACAAAATCATTTTAGAGAGCCACAAATGGCCCCTGGGCTGCCCTTTGCACACCTCGTTTACGTTTTATATATATATATATATATCTATATATATATATATATATATATATATATATATATATATATATATATATAAAATAGATCACTCCACTTAGGCCACTTTAACACTAAAAAGACCCCGCGTGAG